>VYZV01007250.1:11479-24875 GCA_013401275.1 Pandion haliaetus | reverse complement strand
AGGCGGGTCCGACATTTTGGCGTGTGGGTCCGACATTTTGGGGCGGCGAATTCTTTATCTTTATCCGACATTTTGGGGCGGTGACTTCTTCCAGCAACTTCTTAAAGGGGCCGCCTCTGCAGCCTCCCTCCCCTGCCACCAAGGAAAACTGCGCCACACAAACCCATAACACCTTGGAAGAACTCTGTGGTCACTTTGCAGAAACTTATGAGGCAGCTCTTGCCACTCCATGAAGTGCAGTTGTCCGCATCATCGGAAAGTGGCAGGCAAATTGGTCTGACTCTACAAGGGAGAGTCCAAGGCAGCTGGGAGAGTCAGGATCACCCTGCTCCTGGGGAATGCACCCCACCGTGTGGTCAGCAGCTCTTCAAGCGGACATCAGGCAGCCTGGCTGGACCGGGATGCAGCTCTTGCTTGGCGCGGGCTGGCAGACAGACCGGGATACCCCGCTGGGCATTCACAGCGGAGCTCCGGAGAATGTGGCAGGCCGGAGCAAGGTAGACGGTCTCTGCCGGCCTGAAATTACAAGTCCTATGTACGGGTCTTGAATGTGTATCCTGGGAGAGAACAGTCAGCCCACCTCACTGCCCAGCCTGCAGGCCAGCAGACACCGTGTTTTGCCCACAGTGGAAGAGGAGAACCCTTGAGAGACTGTTTCATCCCAGGCTATGGCAGAAGGAGGGCTGGTGCGCGGCAGTTCCTGACTTGTAGCCCACTCTGAGCCATGGGGCTTACCTGTCTCTCCTGAGATGCTCACTGCTGTGAGGAAACATACCCTCAAGCAGAGCGAATAGTTTTATTCCAGATATGATCTGTTCGCTCTCACCTTTTACTACCCATTTCTTTATTTAGCAGCAGCAGCTTTCTTCTGAACAAAGACTAGGCCCAAGCTACACCCTTGAGCCATCCATCACTTGTTGCCACAATGGTGTTTCTATTGTTAATTGTTTGTCAGGGTTGCTTTTTGGGGTTAGGCAGTGCAATGATTTAGTACACTGGCTAATCAGCTCTGAAAATGTATTCTCAAAATAAATTAGATGAAAAAAGGAAGCTTGAAAAATCTGTTGGTCTCAATACAATCCTTCTGGACTCCCCCTCACAAAGCCACAACTGGATCCAATAGTTCCCTCTAGTTCAAGAGATTCACTGCTGCTCCCGGTTTCTGCACTGGCATGGGTTACTGAAGCTAAGTAAGGAAGTTTGCACAGCGCCTGTCTGCTCAGTGTGTGGTTCTCGTCAAGGTTATTAATGTCTCATTTTTCATAAGCATAAAGAAATACAAGAAATGTACCCACGTAAAATGAAAAAGAAAGGTTGTCTGTTTTTTGGGTTTTTTTTTTAAGCTGGCCTCTGATAACATGAATTCACAAGGGAGAGTGTGGTTAAAAGCCCATTTTGTAACTAGATCCTAGATGCACATACCATCAATACTCCAACTCTGGCTCCCTTTTATCAGACTAATCATAGCTGCACAGTTTTGTTGTCAAAACACCTCCTATAGAAGTCAGACTAGAGAGTCCTTTCAGCAGGAAAAATGTGAGGTTAATATACCAATGCTCCCTGTATTAAGAATCCCCTACCTCCTAAAAGGGTGTTTAAAAAAATACAATAAATAAATAAATAACATTCACAAAACCAGTTAATTTCCTGGGCTCTTCTTGGCCTGCTCCTGCAATACAGCATATCATCAGCAACCACAGTTAACTTCTCAGTTTACAGATGTATTCATGGGACTGCAAAACGAGCAATAAATAGCCCACCACAGAGTTTCTCTCACCAAGGAATAAATTACGTAAGGAGCTGCGGTGGGTCAGAGCTCAGGAAGGCTGAGAGCTGCCTTCCCTGCCTGACAGGGCTGACCGTGCCACTGGACCGGGGCAGGTTTCCAGAGTAAGTCTTGCCTGGTTTTGAATCCTTGCGGCAATAAAAAGGCAACACGTGCCTTGTTGTGATCAATCGCCTTGTGATCAGTTGACTTGGTGGTGTGAACAGGTGTCTGGCAAGCTCAGGACAGGGGTCTGAGAAACCTAGAGCAGGTTCACACCCTTTGAGAGGGAAGCTCAGACCCCCAGGTCCCGCTGAGGTGTGCTCCAGGTGGGCCCCATGCAAGCCAGGCAGATGGTGACCTCAGCAGTTAGTGCAAGCCAGCGGGCAGAAGTAGTTTAGGCAAGCACATGTACCGGGGAGCTAATTACCTGCAGCTTCATCTCATTAGTAGCCGATGGGCTCAGAGTGTTGCAGGAGCTAGATGAGGAGGGAGGTGGATGACTAGAAATTGGTAGAGGATTTGGGGTAAGGACAGGGTTGCTCTTTTTGGATGATTTGGAGAAATAGACTTCTTTCTGTCAGTCATTTTGAACCAAGTACATGAATCCCACTAGTCTGCATGTCCTATTTGCTCAAGCAATGTGCAAGTGTCACCAGGTGCCCACTGCACATCATGTAGAGACCTCCAGTTCTACAATGGCTCATTTTTTTCTCTTTTTACCTTTTGTCCTCTGACAGGTATAAACAAAGCTATTTGTTCACAGGGATGCTGCTCACCCAGGGTTTTTTTTCCCCCTTTTTTTTTTCTTGCACAATTTCTTTGGGAGATTTTTCTCATTCTGCCCCCTAACAAGTTACTCGTTACAAACACACTGGGGAATATGTTGCATTTGCAAAAAATAATATTCCTTAGTTATCACAACATGCACTTAGGCAAATACTATTTTTGCCTTTTTTTTGGGGGGGGGGAGGGGACACCAAACCAAAAAGAAACAAGCCCTGACGTTTCCTTTATGCATTTATTAACGGACACAGAGGTGAAAAGATGAACTGTCAAAGCAGATTATTTGTTGCCAGAGAAAGGTCTTAAACACCGTGGATCTGATCCAACAAATACGACACAGTCTTCCAGGCAGTGTAAGAACCAGAGAGCTACAGATGCTGTTAAAAGAAGGTTTTTCCAAAGCCATCAGATTCTCCCCAAGGCGGCAGAGAGATGGAGCAGCAATAGCACATGTGGAGGGAAGAGAGCCGTATTGCCAAACGGGATGTGAAACGTGCATCTTTACCAGTTGTGGCCAGCTGGTGTTGAATACAGAAGTCCTGCTGGTGTATCTTGTGGTGGAAAAACCTGCTGGGTACCAGTGATTTGCCACAGAATATGCTGAACTCTTGACAGTTGCTCACAGCACTGGGGCAGTGGGTGAGAAGGATGAAGCAGAGCTGTGCTTGACACTGGTCACTGCAACATGAGCTCTTTGTTGGACAAATTGACTGTGAGCATGGTGATGTGCAAAGCAGATAGCTTGTGTGGCTGGGTGGAGAACAGCAGCGTGGACAACAAGGGTGTTGTCTATTCCCTGAATGTGTGCAGGGCGGAGTCACAAAATTGTGTATGGGAAGGGGTAACAAATAGCATGAGGAAATCATGTGGAGATCAGGGGAAGCAAACTCGTGTTCATGGCAGGAAGGAGAGAAAGGGTGGAGAAAATGGAATGATGGGGAGGAAGGTACAGGAAGACAGGTCTACTTTTTGTTCTGATGAAAACTGACCTTGGATTAACACATATTTACAAATCTGACAAACAGCAGAAGACATTTTGAGACTATTACTATTGATGAGATTAATATCACTATAATTACAGCTACAGTTAAAATGACAGAACTCCAAACCTGTCTTTTTCCAAAAAGAAGCTTCCCTTTTTTCCTCTATTCAAAGATGTGAGATGCACTTTTACAAGGCTGATGTCACAGTGTCACTAGATATGCATAAGGCCACAGTGATGCCATGGTGTGAGAGTTATGAGCAAGGCACATAGACTTTATGAAATATTGTCATTTTTTTCCCTTCTGTTTTAGCCGTTGCCTAAAATTTGACCATAAAACTGGGCTTAAAATAGCACTGCAGGTAAAAAAAAAAAAAAAAAGGAAAAGTACTGAACTAGATTTTGTTTACCAGCCAAGTTTGTTCAAACAGCCTTTGCTAATGGGAGAGCTTTGGGGGAATTCTGTGAACCCTAGGAAAGGGTATTGTATTGCAGATATCAGGGCCCTTATCAATAATTTCCTATCTGCTTGCAAACCCAGGAACTTTTCCCTATCTACCTACACAGAGATATATTTTATGTCAGGATGTAAGACAAAATAGGCTTGCATTCAATATTTAGTTTAAAATTATGTAAACAATATTAACTGATCTGTCAAAAATGCATTCATGGAAAATGCCTGACTAAGCTAATTCATGTTTTGGAAAGGTTGCCTGTACAGACACTTAAAGCACATTGTTTTCCACGGGCCTGGTAATGTCTTCAGAGTGAGCCACACAGCCCTCCAGCTATACATTTCCAAGCAGCAATTGTGGAGTTAATAAATTAAAGGTATTAAACATATAGTTGTAAACTGTTGGGTGTCTAGCAATACAGAAGACAATGTGATCGAGTCCTAGCATGTACTTTGTACACTTGAGAAGATGTAACACAGAGGCAAATCAGTACCAGGCCACAAGGGCTAGGGGTTGTTTGAGGGGGGGTCTGGGCCAGGGTTTTGGTGGTTGTGGGGTGTTCTGGCCTCACTGACTTCAGCAGAGTTTGCTGGCTTAAGCCAGATGAACAGACTCGGCATTAGGAAACTAAAGTTTCTTTACGCTGCATTAGCAACGCTGCCCTGCCCTCCTGCTGCAGCTCTTGGGCGGCCACTCCAATGTCACGGAGGCTGGAACTAGAGATGAGGTCATATCTCTGATGGCCAGGTGAGGACACTCAGCAGTTTAATTATTTGTTCCAGTGTCCATCTGCCAAATTTATTACTTTTTCTAATAAGCTGCATGTGTTGGTCCAAGACTGTCATATAGTCACAGAGGTTAAGCAAGATACTTGGTGTCTGATCTCTGAGCTAGGAGGGACTTTCAGACATAAACTTTAACTTGTGGTTCAGGTTAAAATGGCTTTCCAGCCATGTTCTAGCTGGTCTGGTTCGACTGAGTGCTCTTGTCAGGGAGTTTGCTGTGCTGCTCACCAGAAGGGAAAGCCGGAAAAGAGAGCAAGAAATTCAGCCTTTACTGGAGTATTCCTGGGAAGCATTTGGGAGCCATGGCCAGGGGGTACATAAGTGCACACATGAACCCTTTCATCTCGGAAGTCTGTGCGCCTGGGAAATTATTTTCTTGTGGACCAGAGAGTAACGGCCATTTGAAAGGTGTCAGTGTTGTACTCGAACTGAGCAGAGGGCACAGACTGAAAGGATCCCTGGGAGGATTTGTATTTTTGATAATGGATGTGTGGTAGGAGAAGACGCTGATAATTCCATCATGCACAGATCGTTGTGCTTTGCAAGCTAGGGCTTCTTCATAATGATATAGACCTATCTATTCAGTAGGTTGACCTTCTGCAGTATCATCCACAAATGCAGAAGAAAAAGGTTCCCATCTCCAAAAAACATTGTTATGTAAGTAGAAGATGAGGGTGGAAGACACGAGAATGAAAAGGAAACCATGTTCATCAGCGTGGTAAGCAGCTGCTGTGGCTGTAGGAGAAGAGTGAAGTGCTTTTGCAAGTATTCATAGGGAGATCTAAGCGGGAATTCAGCGCCCAGGAAGAAGAAAGATGCTTCCTTGAAAACACAATAGTGAGGGATAAAGACCATTGTAGTGGACCAGCCACAGAGCGGCTTCTTATTAGTGAACGACAGTATGTTGTGAAGGGCCTTGAAAGCAAAGTCAAGTGACTTATGCCTGATGCTAAAGAGGGGGTGTCAGAAGAGGGATGCGAAAGGAGAAGTATATGTCAAAATGCCAATGACAAACTAACTCTGCAGCAGAGTGCTGGATTGCTGTGCGCAAAGCAAGGGTAAAACTGGCAGTCTAATCATGATGTCAGGTGGTGAGTGTTCAACTGAGGGGATCATTGGGAAAGGCTGTTGTTTCTTGGAACCCAATGCAGGAAAACGTCAAGAGAATTAAACCTCATTTGAAGGAGAGAATTCATAAACTGGGCATTAGGAGAAAGATCAGAGACCACGATGGGTTGCGGGGTGACTGACACACATAGTCATACTGTCAGTAATGAAGGAAAGCGGGGTTATATGGAGGCACGGGCAGGAGCTTTGCTTTAGCCAGGAAGAACCCGAGTTAAAAGTAGATCTAAATGAGATCACCTTACAGAAAGATCTTTTATTTTTATTATTTACTTTATATTTGGATAGAAGGGACAAGTCTGGAGCTGAGCAGTAAAATGGGAGGTATCTCTGCAGAGGTGGTCACTGAGTTTGTGCATGGAGATGAATTTGGGTATTTTGTTTTGTTTGGTGGGTGTTTTTCTCCTGGAAATGAGATGGTAGGAGAAAAGAGACCAAGACCTGTTCAAGGCTGGTGAAGATGACTACTTGGCAAATGTGCTGAATGAGTGAAGGAAGGCAGAGGATGAGGCATGCTGAATCCAGAGAACAAGATCTCAAGAAGACTGTCATCAACAGGGCTAAAAGTAAATGAAGAAAGATAAAAAGGAGGAGTCTGACTGAAATCTTGGTAAGAAGAAGATATGAGAGACCTCAACCAGAGAAGTTTCAGCAAGATGTGAGGGGCAGAAACTGTTGGAGGATACTATAACAGCAATGAGTTATGGGATGGAACAGTCTATGGAAGGACAAGAGGGAAATCAAGGAACTTTTGGTACATCTTAAAGAAAGGACATGCTGAAGGATGTTAGTGAAGAGGAAATTGCAGAATTCAAGGTTAAATGAAGAGACTTAAGGATAACTAGAATTAAAAGTGATGAAAGAAACTGAGATGGCATGGACATGCTGTTGGAAGAGAGAACAGACCAGTGCCCTACCACAGAGATGAGGAAAACCAGCCAACTCATATTTCCTGGGAGAACAAGGGAGCCAGGAGAAGAAAGCGGTTGAGGAGCGAGAAGTTGCATCAGCCAGAGTTGCAGATAGATTTCTTCAGATTCAGCTGGATCTTACAGCTGCTTAGTTGGTATGAAGAGGTAGAGAGAATGAATTTGCTGCTGTGTTAATAGCTTCAGGGGGAAAAAAAAGAAAAGTGAAATGAAGTCAGTAGGCCAGACTCTGGGAAGGCAGTCTAGACTGGACTGAAATGAAGCTTGAAAGCATATGAGCAATTTTCAAATTGAGAAAAGGACAGGGAGGAGAGGTCTGCAGAGGAGGAAAGAAAAACTAATTGAATTATCTGGATGAGCAGCGATCAGAGGGGGAATTTGTGCAGTGGAGAGCTGAGGAAGGGCAGTGCTAGGTGAAAAACATAGCAGATTAACTATTTCAGACTGAGAAAGTCAAACAAGAGCTGCAGATCAATTGAAGGCACAAGCATATGATGCCAATGCAAGAAACTGGTTGGGTTGTCATGTCAGAACCTGACACAGCCAAGAGTGGATGTAGGAATCTGGGAGGAGGAGAAAGAGCTTTGGAAGCAGCATGAACAGGCAGGATCCCCAACCATCTGTACCATGTCTGCTCCTGATCCAGGAAGCTCAGAGAAAGGAAGATGCCCGGAAGAGAGCATGGGTGAGGTCCTGAGAGCTGGAGGAGCTGTGGGTGCCTGGGATGAGCACGCGCAGCCCACAGACTACCGGGGGTGGGGGAAAGAAACGCAGTGGTGGCACTGAAAAGCAGGTGGAGGTGAGGGGTCAGTGCAGCTGGGTGGAGAGGGTGGTATGCCGGGAGGACAGGGACTCGAACCGGAGCTGTTAAAGGAAGGGATGAGGAGCATGGTGGGAAAAGAATAGGCTTGGCATGGAAAAATGGGAGGGCATAAGGAAGATAACAGGGCCAGATGCAGCTATGAACAAAGGGTGAGGTCAGAGCAATGACCGGGTGGCAGACGGACACATGCACAAAACAGAAAACAAGAGGCAGCTCCTGTCTGTGGTTTCTAGGTACGCTGTTTGGCTGCCTGCAATCAGAAGTGATTGATTACAGAATTAGGCTTGTGCTATTTTGGCCCTGTGACTTCAGATGCTGTAATCTAAACCCACTGTGTGCTTATCCTTGCAGCAAGGATAACTCTTTAGGCATAGGGATGCTTTTGGGGGAGACATGTCAGAAAGCTTTTCCCCAAACTGTGTTTGTAATCCTGCCACTCCTCTCATCAATCATCAAGCTAATATAAAACTGGCAGTGTGCTTCCTGTTAGAGTGTTGTGAATTTTCAAAGGCAAAGTGCACTATTGTTTAATAGCCAATTATTCACTGGCATTGATAAACAGGCTCTGCTTGCGATTACTGCAGCAATTACTCACTCTCCTAATTTAGACATGAGGAAAAATTAATTCAAGCTTCCAGTTGATCATTTATATCTGTAGCTTTTGTAATACACATCACAGTGCACTGAAAACAACTCCACCAGAAAGGAAACTGATCTGTTCAAATTGATAACGTGTTTTACTCTCATTCTGTCACTAAGTGAGGCATGACTGAGTCCAAGCTGAAGGGCTGTGGCTGAAGATGTTTTTTTTATGTTTTGGGGACAGAAAAATATGAAAATAATTTTGTTATACCTTAAATTAAAAACAGAGGGGAGGGATGTTACTGTGGTCAGAAGGGAACTCCATGTACAGCTAAACAAGCAAATAAAGTAGTAGGATGTTTAAGTAATTTGACCTCACCTTACCCCCAGACCACCCTTTAAATGCTGATGGACCCATCTCCAAACAACAGACATCCAAGATGTTCAGGGAAGGCTTGCATGGAGCAATGAGAGGATGCTGGCTGTCTAGTTCAGAAGGAAGTTGTGGCAGAAGTATATAAAACCGTTAACAGTTTTAGTAATGGTAAGTCACAACCACCATATTTAGTCTTTCTCATAATTCAGGAGCAGTGAGATGGAAAGGCATCCACATAACACTGGAACAGGGAAATGCTTTTATTTATTTTATTATTAAAATTATTCCACAAATTGGCTTTCTGTTGCAAAGGGCACAAGAATTTTGTGGTAACTATAAGCTTGAGCCCTTAATATCTGAGCGAAAGAGCAGCACCTGAGAAGCACCTTCTCCAGGTTTTCCCTCCTCCTCTGCGGTGCGGTTTCACTTTCCGTGGCTATCTCCTCATTTGCTGCTGGCAGCCATTCAGCTGGTCTCAGAGAAGAGCAGGAAGAGCCTTTCCTCAGTGTACACTGGGTGTGAGTTTGACAACGCATTCCTCGTAAGCACAGATTGCGTGCAAGGTAGAATCTCTTCTGTGTCTGGTGAGGAATATGCACGGGCAGATGAGGCCTCATGTTCTGTATACAGCAACTTTTGTCTCTGAAGCAGAGTACAGATTGCCTGGAGTTTCATCTTCCAAATTCTGGTTTATTTACCCCAAATGGTGTCACTGCAATGAGCTTTTCTGTTCAGGTGCAGCACAGAGCTTGAGTGACCCCAGCTGGGTTTTTTGCTCCAGCTCTCACCCTAAGACGCACCTGCCAGGCATCTGGGCCAGGCAATGTTTGCAGAAGTAATGCCACTGCTTTCGCCAGCCCAGGAGGCAGATGAGGGAGAAGCACAGACAAGGCTGTGGCAGCTCTGATTCAAGGCAGACATGAGGGGGATAGCTGGTTGAAAAACTGAAAGGCAGCAAAATATTGTCTCCTCTTGGAGATCAGCTCTGATTGACAACATGGTATCTAGGAACTTTTAGCTAAGGCAGCCAAGGCTGAACACAAAGTTGGCTCATTAACAAAAATGTGAATACTGTTTTAACTGGGAGACAAAATTAGGCTTTACTTTTTCCTCCTTCAATGCAGTAAATGTTTGATTAGCAGCAGATCGTTATTACTAATGGTTTGCCTGAGCAGGCATTATCTGCTTGCCCCCACTCCCTGCACTGTGGCTCTGCAGCGGCTGGAGGCGCTGCCACCTCTTCCCATCCCTGGTGGAAGGTCGTGTCCTGTCTTGCTCGCTGCCATCATGGCTCCAACTGTATTTGGGATGTTTGAAGCTCCTCTGAGCAGTTTACGTGCCATGTAAGCAGAGCTATCCGACGTCTTCAGGAGGCACTAATGCTCTTAGGCCTGAGCCAAGGAGTAGGGTGGGCACACCAGCAGGCCTGGGCTGGGGGAGGAGGGGGACACTGCTCTGGGGACATGCTATGGCCAGGAGGAGCTGCCTCCAGGGACAGGCAATAGGTGTAGCCCTGCAGCTACTGTTAGTGGGAGTTGCTGGTTGCAAACCCTATGTCTGCACATCACAGTCATATTTGATACAACTATGGGAAGTGTGTACCAGAGATGCAGGCAGAGACTGCAGCACCCCGAGATTCCTGGCTTTGGTGTTCACTCCAGATGTGGAGCACTCACAAAGCACTGACTGTTACGTTATAACTGGGCTGATCAGAGGAAAGAAAAGAAACTATCATTTGGAGTTCATCTTATCTGAGACTATCATGCACGCTCAGGAACTGTGTAATTCAGTTGCCCTGCTTAGCCAAAAGCTAAAGAGTTTCTAAAGTTTATTTCCTGTCTTTATAGCAACTGTCTGTCCCTTTATTTATTTTCACTGAAAGCTACTGGTCTGCTATAAATAATTTTTGCAGCAATTCTTGTGGCAGATTGTATAACAATTGCAGGCTGAAGTCAGAGCGGTTGGGAAGTGAAGGATGCCTCCTTGGCCAATCTCTTCTTATAAACTTCCATAATTTTTATTTTTATGTTTTGTGCTAAAGCATTTTCTGTTCCTCGCAGTTGAGAAGAGCTGACGGCTCACATTGTTGTTACCTTGAAAGGGCAGTTATCACAGTTAATCCACCCTCCAAGGTTTTTCCTCAGGATAATTATTGTTTCAGTGATTCATCTTGCAGACCCTGCCCTTCCTTATTCGCACAAAATATCCTACTCCCTGCAATATTTCTGGGTCAGGCTCGTGCCACACATGTGATTTCCTCTTGGGCACGCAGACAAGACAAGATGGATTTAAAGGTCAGCCATCGCTGAGCTGGCCAACCTCGGTGAGCTATGCAGGCAGCTTCATGTGTCACCTATGGGACATTATCAGATGGGTGAAGGTTTGCAGGGCTGCATGGGAGCAGGGTGGTAAGGTAGAGTTCACTTGCGTATCGCCCGGGGCGGGGGGAACAGTGCTTCTGTTGTTATGCTGGAAAATTTCACCACTTCTGTCTTCAGTGGAAAACATTATCACCAGCACATCCTGGCATGTAATTTTGCCTCATTTATTATTGTCTAGCATTGGCTTAATGCTTATGGTGCATTTCTGAGGTACTTAGAGAGGGTTGTGGTTTTTCAAGGAAACATAACTCATGGGGGACAGGGGAGGGAGAATCCTGAAAGTTTTTGGCACAAATTGAGTCAAATTTTACTGAACATGAAAAATATAACCTGTGCAAGCTTTAACATGAGTTCTGCATGGCCCAGAGGCTACGGGGAAGGGAATATGCCCAACGGGCAGGATTTACCACTCAGGAGACCTGGGCTCTGCTCTTCCTGCCAACCTGCTTGTCAGGGTCTGTTCATACATCCTGTGCTTCCCAGTCTGGGTGCAAACCACTACATTTTGTAGCAGGCAGATGTTGCCCAACACTTGTAGCTATCTAATCTCAGGTTCCTTCTCAGGATACAGAACTGGGTGAAACCCAGTGATCCCACCTAAAAGGCAGATCAGAAACATGGTTTGGATTTGTCTGGGGGTTTTCCCTACCTTAAACCTTGGTGTTTGTGCTAGAGAGATGGGCTCACAGCTCATCAGCTTGTTCAGTGACCCTCCCTGACAGTGTGCCATAGCAGAAGTGAGGGAGCACCATCAAAGTGAGTGAGCAAAAGCCCTACCAGGTGGTTCCACCGTGCTGCCCTTTGCAAGGCCCCCGGCACCAGCTGTTTCCCAGCAGACCAGGGCCAGTACTTGCCCTTGCTGCTGAGCTGGGAAGCACCACAACACCCTCCAATGCAGGACTGAACTTAGGGTGCCCCAGCTTTGCTGCCTCCCCCCACCATGCTGAAACAGCCACCCCATGGCTCTACACAGTACTGCTGGCTGCAAGATCACTGTAAAATTCACCTACCGTGTCTCTCATCTCAGAGATATAGCACCCTAATTGGTGAGATTGGTAAGTCAGCTTCGGGTCCGTAACTTCAAGGTAGGATGGGAAATGTGTATTAGCAGAGGAATTTTATGCAATGCTGCTTTAAGCCAAGACCAGCACAACCTGATGGCAGTTTTGTGGCAAGCTGATACCACCAAGTGGACTCAATTTTACCATTGGTGCTTTGGAGGAAATCAAAGTCTTGAGTAAAGCCCCTCTAGGAACAGGGCAAATAAGGGAGAAAAAACCATGAGCTTCAAACTTCATTTCTTTGTACACTGAGCATATAAGATGAAAGTGGCAACAGTTGCAACTAGTCCTGCTAGCCTTTCAAGTGTAGTGAGTGAGTTACAGGCACGTTCACAATACAGCAATGTGCTTGCTAATACAGCAAGGAGCTGTGCTTTTACTAAACCTACCCCTTCTACTCTTGTGGCCCGGCCAGCTGAGCTGGCCATTTGCTAGCACCAGAGAGCTCCATACAGACTCTAAGCACCTGCAAAGTCATCACGCTCCTGGGACTGGGACGCTTGCAGCTGGGTGTCTCTGGTAGCACGAAGCTGTGCCTGCACTGGTTGCCTTCATCATGTGCCTGTTCTACCTCCTTTAGCCAAATTCATCCAGTGAATTGGATTGCATTTTACCAAAATGACCTGGTGAATTGGCAGTGTATTTTAATGCCACCACATCAGTATACTCACGCAGAAGAATACTTCTCCTGTGAACCTTTTGCATACAGGTGGAACACAATACCTGTCTCCACAGGTGTATAACTTTCAGTATCAAGAAATGGCAACCAGTACACCTCATGTTGACACACACAAAGTGAAAACCTGCACAAGTACCAGCCAAAACAAGTTGGTAACACATTCCTTAGGGAGTCTGTACAGCTGTCCTGCAGCGACTACCAGCCAGCAAATTGTGGGAGGTACAAAAAAATCCCAAACTGTTGCATGAGGTGCTATACCTAGTGACCAGCAGTCAGTTTATGGGATCTTTGGGACAGAAGTGTGGTTCCTTGTGACTGATGTTACTATTTTCAATACCAAATTAATTTTGCACATGATGGTAGTCTTACTACTCTTCATTGCACGGTATATAGTTATAACCTCTTTCATTAAAAAAAAAAAAAAAAGTGGAATATTATAGTGATTCTTATTCTCATGTTTCCTTGAAAAAAATTAACATAAACAATGACCACAATGATCTGTTTTGAAAATCCTCCACCAAGCCTACACTTACATTTACAGTTTCTTTGGATGTGTAACACCAATGGTTCAAAGAACTGGGGCTTTAGTGGCAGAACAGAGATTCACTCTGTTACTGCTTCCTTGACAGCAAAAGATGCTAAATACTTTGAATTGGCTTCAGTGTCT
>VYZV01007249.1:4560-22627 GCA_013401275.1 Pandion haliaetus | reverse complement strand
AGAAAGTACAAAAAAAGCTTTACTGTTGACATTGACCATAGAAAAAAGAAAGCAGGCCCACTAATATTCACAGGATCCTAAAATACTTTTTAATTCATTCAAGAAATCTTAGGAGGGTATTAAATTAGGATTGTAGAAAGTCCACCAATTCACACATCTGCCTTATGAATAATTCAGGGCCTTTGTACATTCACTCTTCCTGACTCAAAGAATTTTATCTTCCTTTCATGATTATAAGCAAGGATAAGCAGAAGTTTTCAGAGAAGGAAAAAAAAAAAAAATAGCAGGTAAAACATAGGTAAAATAATTGAAGTGATATAGGTCACCTATTTTCAAGGAAATAAGTGATGGGCTGATCTTTTATCTGTTATCTCACTCGCAGAATGTATTTCTAAGACAAGTCTGTAGATGATATATGTCTCAATGAGCTCAGGCTTGGAATATAAAAATGAACTTTAGGCACCGGGCTTGCAATTACTTTGATATTAAATACTTTGTTCAAAGGAATTGTATAAATGTGCATAGTAGTATTTCTTAGGATAAATGCTTATTTTTGCTTTCTACAGGTAAGATTAGTTATCAGTTATTATAAATATACATCTCCTCTAACTTAACTGTCATTCAGGACTTTCAGTGCATCCTCTGACAGCTGCTCTGCTTGCATGTATTTCAGTTATAGCTTTTCTTGTTCCTTTTTGATAAAGACAAAATTATCCCAAAATTGTAAGTGATTTACATGGTCTTTACCTGTATTGACTCCCTGTCCTTATTAATTAATCTTCCTAATAGTGTTCACAAGATGAAAAGCTTAGATGCAATTGATAATGCTTGAAACAACTTTAATAAATAGAATTGAAAATTTAGAGTATAATTTAAATCTTTTAACATTAAGTTTTATATCTTCCCTCAGTTTCAGAATGTATAATAGGAAGTAGTCACTAGCTACATCAAAGTGAAGTTATAATTACATTATATGCTGCAACCCTACCCAAAGCAAGATTTAGAACAGTGCTTTCTCTGAGGAAACTAATCTTCTAACAAAAATATTTCTAATATTAGAAAAAGTATTTCTAATACTTCATCTGAAAAAGGTAATATTTGGATTCATCACTATGTCTGCTTAAAACAGAAAAAAATGAGCTAATTAAGCATTTACCACATATTGCTTGATAATACACTTCTAAGTCTATGACATCGGAAAATGATACATGATTTAAAACCAAGTCAGCAGGCTAATAATAATCATAAGCTAATATTCAAAGAAAAACACTGATCCAAAACATGAATATACTTTTGATAAAGAAGGAAAAAATCAGAACTTCATGCCAATTATCTACTAAGTAATTTTTTTGTACACTATCTGCTTATCATGGTTCCAAAATATGACTAAAAGATATTTTGAAAAGACTAACTAATTGCTGCAATTTTCATTATTTTTCTTTCTTTATTCTTCAATTAAAACAAAGAAAGAAAGAGCAAAATATTTGAAAACTCTCAGTGCCAGTGCCTTTTTTTTTAACATATAAACCCATTTACTCTTTTTTTTGTACAGCACACTGCTGCCAGGACAAGAAAGGCAATAACTCCTGGTAGGCAATCATATGTTTCTGTGCAGAGCTTGGTGTAATTATGACAGATTCATCTAATACTCTCTCCTCAGAGACTAAATGTGCTAACTTTGTAAGGCATTTAGAATGACACTGTGTCCTTTAAAGTTATTTTGTCAATGGTTTATGTATAATTAGTAGTTATTAAACAAATGTATATTGATAAAGGAGCTGAGAGAAAAGATATTAAGGAGAAATATATGAAGAGAATTATTTGCATGCCCAAGAGGTACATGAGAAATGGAACAATATAAAGATATTATACAAAGAAAACAGTAAATGAAGGAGCATGGGAGGAGTAATGATTGGAAAGAGTCATAATAATTTAAGCATAAGAGGAGGAATTGTAAAGTTTATGGAACTGAGAAAATAGAAAATAGTAAAATGATAGGGATTTTTTTGTTTAAAAAGAACAGGTTAATAAATTATATCCCAACGAATAAATGCATGATTAACCAACCATCTCTCAATGACTGTTGTAAATCTGATAAAAAATAGTCTATAGGTGTTAAATGTATATATATAAACATGAGATAAACAATAGACTCAATTAGTTTCAGTTTATTTACTATTGCATATAAATTCAGATCACTATGCAAACAGTAATTTTTATTTGTGTTCATTCACCTTAAACGTTTAAAACTATTACATTTAGTGGTCCATTGTTTCTACTTCAAAAACCATTAATAACTCCAAAATTTGGGTCATGCTTCACTATTTGGAAATGGAGATGCAAAGACTCCCATAAAGACCCCAAGACAAAGAGGTGGTATGTTTGCCCTCAGCTGTAGAGGGGATATCTACCATCAGCAGTATAGTGGCAAAAATGCTGATTATTTTAGCTTAGGGCAACGAAAGACATGTAGAAAACATTATAGGAAGAAAATATTTTCTCTCAAAATGGCGCAGAAGATGATACAAGCTACCTATTAAAAGTTGTTTAATACACTTAAGAAATTTTAATGTTGGCAAAGGAAAATGTATCTTATCAACTGGGATTTATGGTAAGATGCAGAATTAGTTTGGTAAAGAGAAATGTGAATTTTGTTCCAGATGATGAGCTGCAGATATCAAATGGAAGGAGACTGTGTGAGGAAACTGGACAGAAACAGTCCCTGGAGCAAGCTAGCACAATACCAGGAAGGCTTTTTTAAAACAGTTTGTTTTGAAATAAAAGATAATAAGTGTAATGAAATTGATGAAAATGTGTGGATTAAATTTCTATTTGATAAGTTAGGAAGACACATGGTAAGTATGCTGAGAGCTGAAAACCAAACCTGGCAGAGCTAGTACAAGAAAGGTGCAATTGTGAAGATATAAGAAGACACAAATTAGCATTAGCAAATTTTAGAGGAAACCAAACCAAACAAAAACCTTCCATAAAGACTTTTTTCTTTCATTGGTATCATTGATCATAGGAAACCACACATAATTTTGATGAACTATGAGAGTAACATAAATTTTAAAAGGGTTAATTCAGTGTCAGAAAGTAATAAAAACTCTTTGAAATAGACTGTGGCTGGGAAGCTTAAGTGGGTTGCACAAGTTCATCCTGAAAAAACAAAACAGATGGCAGTGGTACTGACATAAAAAAAGATGGTAACTATTTTCATATGCTATAAAAATTCAGCAAGATAAAAATATCAGGAAGGGCTATATATAAACCTAACCCCTTTAATGCAGTGCTTAAAAGCAACAAAAGACAAATCAAAAGGGTAGGGTGCAGTTCTGAGTAAAATGAACTTGCACTGAATAAGAGACAAATGTTATGATATTTGGAATACTGTAAATAATGCTGGATTTCTATATACTGAGATTCGCAGAGTGACTTTATACATATTTATACACACAAACTTCTTTTTAAAAAAACACATGTACACACTTACATATTATGGCCATTCAAAACCTGAAAGGAACTGGAATCACTACATGTAAAAAATTTACCATCTTCCTTTAAAAATTTGGGTAATATACCTCTGTGTTCATGGAAGAAGAGATGGTTCCTAAACCACGGCTCTGAGATGAGCATTTTGAGAGGTCCTCTGTTACACCGTACATTGAAAAATCATGGTAAATCAGAGACAGAAATTGGCATCAATTATATTGTGAGGTAATTTGGTGATGTTTTCCAATGATAATCTTGCTTAGAACTCCTTTAATGTTGTATTGGGTTTCTGTGGCAAGGTTTTGGTAGCGGGGCGGGAAGGGGGTGTTGCAGGGGTGGCTTCTGAGTAAGAAGGTGCTAGAAACTTCCCCTTTGTCTGACAGAGCCAATACCAGCCGGTGGTAAGGCAGACCCGTCGCCGGCCAAGGCCAAGCCAATCAGCGATAGTGGTAGCGCCTCTGTGATAACATATTTAAGAAGGGAAAAAAAAAGTTGTGGAGCTCAGAAATGGCAGCTGGAGAGAGGAGTGAGAACATGTAAGAAAAAAAATCCTGCAGACACCAAGGTCAATGAAGAAGGAGGGGGAGGAGGTGCTCCAGGCACTGGAGAAGAGAGTCCCCTGCAGCCCGTGGGGAAGACCATGGTGATGCAGGCTGTCCACCTGCAGCCCATGGAGGCCCATGGTGGAGCAGATATCCACCTGCAGCCCGTGGAGGACCCCACGCCAGAGAAGGTGGGTCCGCGAAGGAGACTTTGGCCCCATGGTAAGCCCATGGCAGGACCTGCGGATCTGTGCAGAAAGAAGCCCATGGAGCAGAATTTCTGGCAGGACATGTGACCCCATGGGGGACCCACGCTGGAGCAGTTTACTCCTGAAGGACTGCACGCCATGGAAGGATCCCACGCTGGAGCAGTTTGTGAAGATCTGCACCCCGTGGGGAGGACCCATGCTGGAGAAGTTCATGGAGGACTGTCTCCTGTGGGAGGGACCCCACACTGGAGCAGGGGAAGAGTGTGATGAGTCCTGTCCCTGAGGAGGGTGAAGTGGCAGAAACAACGTGTGATGAACAGACCATAACTCCCATTCCCCATCCCCCTGCCCCGCTGGGGGTGGCGGGGAGGTGTAGGTAGAGAATCCAGGAGTGAAGCTGCTGCACCCGGGAAGAAGAGAGGAGTGGAGAGAAGGTGTTTTGAGATATGGTTTTATTTCTCATTACTTTACTCTGGTTGATTATCAATAAATTAAGTTCATTTTCCCCAAGCTGAGTCTGTTTTGCCTGTGACGGTAATTGGTTAAGTGATGTCTCTCTGTCCTTATCTCGACCTACGAGCCTTTTGTTATATTTTCTCTCCCCTATCCAGCTGAGGGGGGAGTGATAGAATGGCTTTGGTGGGCACCTGGTGTTCGACTAAAGAATATGCAGGTCTCCACATTACATTCTTTTGACCTGTTTCTGTTCCTGATTCTGTCTCTCTACTACAAGCAAAAAAAAAAAAAAAGCAAGCAGTGTAGTGGAAGTGAAGTTGAATTCCAGAGTTGAAAAACCAGCAGTGATACAGTGCTCTAAAAGCTGGAAGGAAGTGTGATGAGGTCTATCAGAGAGGAGAGGAAGGAAATGGTGAAAGAAGTTTGAAAAGTGAGAAAATGAGTTGAAAGGAGTAGGGTGTGAGAAAGCTAAAAAGAAAGATAAATATTTGCTGCATCCCAAAGACAAATCACTAACAAGTTATATGGTGAAGATTTGACTGAGGCCAAACTCTGTGTCATATGTCTGTCACACTTACTGCCACGCTTACTGCCTACTACAAAGTCAGGATTAATTCAGTAAGGGATAAATTAACACAAAGAATGATATATATGCAACTGTATATGTTTTTAAAAAATGATAGATGTAGAAAGATTAGTTAGAATACACATTACAATCTAATTGAAAAGATCACATTATAGGCAGTTTTTTTAGCCTCCTTTTGGAGGTTTCTCTCTGTAAACTGTTATGAACAATTAGGTAAAGAGCTAGTATTATTTTTGTCTTTGATCTACAAGACATTGTGACTTTCTTAAAAATAATAACCTGGATAGACATACACTGTGTTATCTCTATGGACGGAAAGCAGGTCACAGAAACATGTCTGTGTGACTGAACCTGAAATTGGCTATGGTCTTGAAGCAGATCTCTTCCTACACTGTTTTCCCCAAAGAGAGCAATTTTAAGAAGTCTTATAATTCAAAGGCCAGACTTTTTTAGACCAAAAGGCAAATTTTGAGGACCAGAAATTTAGGGGGTGGGGGAGGAGTGTTTACAAGCACATCTTTCTCCTGCCTGTTTTGTCATTTCAGTACAGCTTTTCAGATTGGACCAAGGCCGCCATTTCTGGATTAAAGCAGACTTTGCATAGATGCCATGATTGCATTCTCCTGAGTACACAGCAGAAAAGCTCTCCTTCCATTGCCCATTTGTGTGTCTGCTACCCCTCTCTTCCCAACAGCCTCTGCCTTCTACAATACCCCTCTTGGCTCATCCTCTGCATTCTCCATACTGAACTCCAGAATGTCTTTCTGTCAAGTGTTTCTGTTTCAAGCAAGGTATCCAGTCTTTCCTCCCTGCAGAGGGAGCCACTTCAACTAGTCACTCTCTTTTAGATAGATACTAATACCATCTATTGCAAGTTATGAGATTAGTTCTGACCGTAACCTAAAAAAGATTTCTTACTCTCTGCGATGAATACTATCTACTGTGTTTCTGGATGGGTAGAATATAGGAACCAGCAGTAACTTGTAAAGAACATAGCATTTCAAAGGGTGAATGGGACTACATGACACAGGAGGGGGTTGGTATCTATAGCTTTACTTGCAAAGAAAGTAAGATATTTAAAATTTGTTGGAAACATCAAATAATTTTAACCCCAGTTACTCTAATTTTATTTGTATTTCATGGAAATCTAATTACTGTGCTATGTATACTGCATTTTTCTAGACTTTTGAATTCTTACAAAACAAGCAGCATGCCATTTTGTAAGCATTCTGTTCTTTGTCATCAAGTCAGTATTGGAAACAAAACATTCAAATAAATAAATAAATGAGTAAATATTATTTTCTTACCTGTCTATAATGCCACATAAATCTATCTGAAGGTCACTGAAATTGCCAAAAACATTTTGCTGAACTGAGATCATATCCACTGCTTTGTTACCAATGGAAATGAGTCGCATGCATCCTTGAAAGCCACCAAATGAAGTATTACATTCAGAAATGTTTCCACTGCTAGGGCAGCCTGAAAGAAGCATAAAACCTGGAGCTGAAAAAAATATTTTATTGAAAAATTTATATATTCCAAAAGTAGACTGAATGTTGATAATCTCCAGGTGTTGTAAACTTTGTGGGTAGAAGACTTTAGCCAGTTCTTCTGATTAGGTAGGTATGGTGGTGCAACTGTAAAGAAATACTTCTGTGCATTTTTACTGTTTTTAAAGTATATGCAAAAGCAACATCAAAAATTTGGGTAAAGGATAACCCAAGCAGCAGTTCCAAAGCAATGAATGGAATCAAGATGTAAACAGATTGTCTGATGGACCTCAGTCACAAAATGTTAGGTTACAATACAAGGTAGACATGATTTGGACAAGTTTTAAGTCACAACTGAAGTAAAATAAGACAAAACTTAGTAAGTACAGTGATTTTAATTTATCAAGCTGTTCATAAATTCTGGAAAGTGCTGAAGACAATTTCTTGATGCAGGTCATCAATGACTCAAGTAGGAGAGATGCTCTGTTGGACCTGTTACTCATAAACAAGGAAGAAATAGTAGGAAATGTGAAGATCAAGGACAGTCTCGGTTACAGCAAATAAGAGGCTGTGGACTTTATGATCCACAGAAGAGAGCAAGAAAAAAAGCAGAATAACAACCCTGGACTTCAGAAGAGCCAATGTTGGTCTGCTCAGGACATGTTTTGAGGATGCTACTGGAAATTGCCTTGGAGAGCAAAAGGGTTGGATATTTTTCAACAAAAACCTCTTTGGTTCATAACAAAAGTCCATAGCGATATCAAAATAGTTAGGCAAGTGTGGCACACAGCCTGCAAACATAACCATGGAACTCCTAAGTGAATGCAAACACAAAAAGAAAGTACACAAAAGGTGGAAGTAGGGACATCCAATTTGGAGGGGAATACAGACGTTACCTGCATGTGTTGGAACGCAGTTATGAAATCCAGACTTCAGGTGGAGTTAAAACTATCAAGGAAGGTGAAGTGCAACAAAAAAGGCTTCTGTAGGTACAACAGTAGCAAAACAAAGGCTAAGGAGATTATGGGTGCACTACTCCATGGGGCAGGAGACTTAGTGACAAAGGTCTTGGGAAGATCTGAATTGTGCAAGGCCTTTTTTCTTCAGTTTTCACTGGTAAAGCTAATCCTTCCCATGTCCTAGCAGAGTATGAAGAAGGGAAGCAGTAGCCACAATAAAGGAAGAGAGTCCAAGGGACACCTGAGGGTGCTGCAGAAGCTGGCCAATGTCATTGCAACAATTGCCATTGTCATTGTGAAGACGTATCATTTTAATCCTCAATAGGGTTTAGCAATTTGGTGAGCTTCTTGAAGCCTGGAAAAGGCAGATGTTACACCCATCTTCAAGAAAAGCAAGGAGTGCACAGGAAATGAGGCCAGTCAGCCTTACTGCAGTCCCTGGCAAGTTAACAGAACAAATGCTGTTAGCAGCCATTTCTAAACGTGAAGGACAAGAAGGTGACTGGGTAACTTTAGCTTCAAGGCTAAATCATGCCTGAGAAAGCTCTCTGTTTTCTTTGCTGAAGTGATGGGCACTGTGGACAATGGGAGAGCAGTGAGTATTGCATGCCTTGACTTTAGCAAAGCCCTTAACAGCATTCTAGATTCTCCCTATCACCAGATTGATGAGATATGGGTGGGATAAGTGGACAATCAATGCTGCAAAATCCAGTGGATGGTCAGTGAATAGAGGGTCCTTCAGAGATCAGTACTCAGAGCTATGCTGTTTAATTACTTCATTAAGGACCTGGATGACAGGACAGAGTGCACTTTCAGCAAGCCTGTGACTGATACCAAATTGGGGGGCAGGAGTCAAATGTTGGAGGGCAGCACTGCAACATAGAGTCGCCTGGGCAGGCTGGAGAAATAAGCTGACAGGAATACCATGAAGTTTAGTAAGAACAAGTTTAAGGTCTTTAATCTGAGATGGAACAAGTCCATGCAACTATCCAAGCTGGAGGATAACTGCCTAGATCTATAGAGAAAGGCCTGAGTTCCTAGTGGTCAACAGGTGGACCATGAGGCAGGAATGTACATTCTGGGCTGTATTACCAAAAGCACAGCCAGCAGATCTGGGGAAGTGGTCCTTCCCTCTATGTGGCACTTGTGAGACCACATCTGGAGCACTGTAGTTCTGGACTCCCCAGTACAGGAAAGACATTGACATCCTGGAGTGAGTCCAGCAGAGGTCTCCAAGATGGCCAGGGAGTTGAATGCACAGGCTGTATGAGGACAGACTGAGAGAGCTGGGCCTGTTCAGTCTTAAAAAGAGAAGATAAAGTTATCTGAGAAGATGATACAGAGAAGATGGAGCCAGACTTTTTTGAGAAGTGAACAATGATGGGACAAGAGGCAAAGGACAAAAGTAAAAAATGGCAAATTCTGATCAGACATTAGCAACAAGTATTATTACCATGAAGGTGGTCATTATGAGAACAGTTTGCCCAAAGTATTTATAAGATTTCCATCCTTGGAGCTGTTCAATGTTTGAGTGGTTACAGCCCTGTACATCCTGATCTAATCAGACTTGTTTAGAACAGAGGGTTGGACTAGACAATGTCTGGATGTCCTACCCAACCTATGAATAGCTTTCCGTAAGTATCTAATATTGTGGTTTGTCTATTGTGTTACTGATCCTAAAATGTCTTGTTCACTGATTGCCTATTAATTAAACATTGTTAGTAAATCAATAAAATGCTTTGAACCTGATTTGATTTAAACCATGTCCATTGAGCAGTTTTTTCCAGCAGTAGCTGAACACTGCATGACAAAATATGCCTAAATGTTTTTTTCTTTGGTTTTCTTCCAATGGGTAATATTGCTTCTGGAATGATGCACAAGGGCCATTCTTTGATCTTAGTCAAACAATACTGCGTTCTGGTTCACAACATTGAAAGACCTTCTTGTTTCATGATGTTAGGAAGCAGTGACTTTTAAGACACTTCTCTATCCCACAGAACTAATGGGTACTTTCTGAAGTCCTGTAAAGACAGTGCAGAGTTTTACTATGCAGGAAGCAAAGTGACAGTGGAATCTAGTAAATCTACTCAAATGAATGTACAACAACATAAATAATATAGATATGTTTTTAAGAAGTATACAGTAGAAAATGAACTAAACCTGAAATGAAAAATAAATAAATTCTCAGTGTGTTTTCCTGTGGTGAGGAACCAAACTGTTCAAAACTGTTACTACCTTTCTAAAGGAAAATGTTTATTATCTACTTGGTATATTGCTTTAAGAACCACAAATCTGTGGACTTCCAAAAGTCCAAATAGGAGCACAGTAAATTTTCAGCACCACACACAGTTATACAAACCAACTACAGGTCTAACCACATTCTTTACAGCATTCTACAATAAAATTGTAAAATAAATTCTGTCACTTCTGGTGAAAAATCTGACACTCACTTGAGAATTAGATACTTCCTGTGGAGTTCATATGAAAAAAAAAAAAAAAAAGCCATAGAAGGCAAAAAAAGCTTGTGTCTTTTGCATTTAGCTATTTTATTCTACAAAAGTGTGTCTCAGATTTTTTTCTTGGTATTGTCTTCTAGTTTTGTTAGGGAAAAGACAACATCATTAATATTAATGAAATTGGGATTCCTCATAATTGTGGGCTGGACAGTAAAGATAGGAATAAATCCTTTAATAATGAGATTTACCCTATATGCTTATTGCAATATTAAATAAACTCTTTTTGCCCATATAGTTGCAATGAGATATTATTCCAAGAACTGAGAGGTAGAATATCCTTGATGATGGCATGACTTGCAATTGTGCTGACATAACGCTAAATTATTTTCATGTTTATTACACATTTTCCCAGCTAAGCATACACATTTCTTGCATACTTTAGTCATTAAAACAAGCAAACTAAATACCATGTCCCCAGGACACCTCTCTTGGAAGGCTGATATTCATGTTTTAACAACCAGCATATAGAAACACAGTAAATATTCATATAAACTTAGAAAGTAAGGCAAAATGCTTTATCTGCATTTTGACAGTGGTCTATGACATAAAATTTTAATAAATTATTTTCTAAACTCAGAAACCTTCTACTAGTTTTCCCCAAGTTTGTATGACATGCACAAGCTGCTGATTTCCGCTATAGAACTGAAATCAGAGAAGCTAAGGGGTGGATATGGAGTTAGTAATTTCAATGTTCTTGGAATTATTTTGCCCCTTCCACCGCCTAAAAGATAAATAGAAATGTCCTTGTACAACTTAAATGAATATACAATTTTTTGTAACTGCCCACATCCCTCCTGATCTGTTCACCTGTGCTGTCAAACCTGCAATGGTGCAAATCACCTAATCAGAGATGTGGGAACCTGAAGCAACATAGATGGGGAAAATAAAAAAAAAGTCTTCTGGCTATTCAAGGCCAATATTCTGTATTTTTAATTATCAGCTAGGTCAAGGAGTATCTTTAGTAGAGAAAGCTAAATGCCAGATGTGAAGTCATATGGAAGCTCCTGTAGCAGTTCCTATATTTACAGTCTACTTGTGAGCGTGACATTTATTTATAACCTGTTGTTTCAAGGGAACTGACCTGTGGACAATGACTTGGTCCATACTCATTTAGGGGTTTGTATGCATTTTTCAATTTTCTCAGAAATCTGAGAACTGTTAATAAATAGTTCAGTCATGAATTCCTAAGCTACTAAGAGTTGAAGTATTAGGCTAGTGTTGAATAATGCATTCAGATACTGTTTAACATTGCTATTATGTAGTCCATGCCCAACTGATTTCCTGCTCAACTCCATCAGTAACCATGTATGTGATTAATGACAAAATCACTTGGTGACAGATAATTGTCAGTATTCCTAGGGAAATGAAGATATCTAAATGTAATTTTTAGGCATAAGTTATAGTTTCCAAACATAGGAAAGTTGTGTCACTGTGGTAAAAAAATAAAAAAAAATTAAGAGCGTGTATCATGTAAATAGGATATTTGCACAAGTAAGTAAGCATTCACTTAATATGAAAACTCAAAGTCATCGCAGTGGAAGATTCTCACAAAAGATTGATTTAGCAACACAATAAGAGACCTTTGTGTGTCTGTCTGATTGTCAGCCAGGCTACATTCAATGATCAGAGCATGATACCAGAAAAATATGTTCTAAAAAGTGACCAAGGATTTAGAGTGGTAATTTATTCTACCCAACATTATAAAATTTTAAGGAAACACAAACTCAATAACATCATAGCAGCACCTGAAAAAACAGATCCTCCAAGAGATATCCAAGCTAGGCAAAGAAGACTTGAGGCAAGTCAAATAATTTTCACCATTTCATTAGATATGTCAGGAAAAAATGATGTTTAACTGTGGGATATTGCCAGCATAAATAAATAACATATTTCACCTCCAAAGTATAAAGCATCTCCTGAATAAATTTGCAGAGGTATGGAGGCATGAGCAGATGAGGTCACATCATTGTCCACTATTACACTGATACGATTCCTTTTGACAGAGAAGGATACAGAATGCCACTGGCCATTATTTAATCCAGCACCTGAAAGGAAAATAAAAAACAAAATAGAGTATGAACATACGTTATTTGTTTTACCACCTGAATGTTATAGACTTGAAAGGAGGAGAGACTTGTAGCGCAATAATAGCACACATAAAAACTCCAAGTGATAATGGAAAAAAAAAAAAAAGAAAGAACACAAATGTCTCTGACGCTTCCCTTGCTTCACATCTGATAAAGAAAAAATAAAAGTACTTCAGTGAATAAGTCTTACTTTTGTAATACTCCTAATTATTAGTAATACACCCATTTAATGTAGTGACTATGAAAAGTATCCTCCCAATCTAAGGAGGTTACCATTAAGGTATCATTGTGATGGCTGACACAGTATTTTACACAATACACATTTTTACTGATCTATTACAAAGGATTTCTTCATCTTTTAAAATCAAAGATATCCATTTCATTGCAACCCAGTAAAATAGCAAAATCCTGTGGATGCTGAAAGCTTCAGCAATCATCATGTCAATGTCACAAGATTATTTTTCTTTCACTTGTCTCTTTTATTGGAAATGTATGGGAAAATTTTCTGAGAGTTTAGCCTCTAACACCAATTTACATTACCTCTGTCTGTGTAGGTGTAAGGTGCCACAAAGCAATAAACCTAAAGCCCTGATTCAGGAAAGCACTTACATATATATACTGAAATAAATTTTTTACAGGGCACTATGTAAGCATGTTATTATCTTTAAGAAGTACTTTAAGTCAATCATGTTCCTGAATGTTCTTCAGAACAGATACTTCTTTTGGTTAAGAACAAAGGATACAAGCTTTGAATTATTTAAAGTCTTTTCTTGACTGAAGAGTGCCTATGATTTGTGATCTGTGATTTCTCTCTTGAAATTTCATGTATTTCTATACCCCTCTCTGGAATGTGTTGTATATTTGTCCTGGGATAGAGTTAATTGTTTTCCTAGTAGCTAGTATAGTGCTATGTTTTTAAGTTAAGTATGAGAATAATGATAACACTGATGTTTTCAGTTGTTGCCAAGTTCTGTTTTTACTAAGTCAATGATTTTTCAGCTTCTTATGCCCAGCCAAGAACAAGGGTGGAGGGGCACAAGAAGTTGGAAGGGGACGCAGCCAGGGCAGCTGACCCACAGTGGCCAATGGGATATTCCACACCATGTGACATCATGTCTACTATATAAACTGGGGGGAGTGGGACAGGGGGGATCACCACTCGGGGACTAACTGGATGTCAACTGGCGGGTAGTGAGCAATTGCATATATTGTTAACTACCACAGTCTAAACTTAAGATCAGTATACAATCAAGAGATAAATTTTAGAATCGCATTATAAATTTAGATAAATTACCATCTAGAAAATATCTCTAATGTATTTAATATAATATTAGTCTTACACAGTTTTTTATTATTTGTTTCCTTACTTGAACCACTCTATTTATTAGGAACCGCATAATAAGAAATCTTTTTTTGTTTTATCCCCAGCCTCAGTGGAATTATATAAAAGCTATGGCTAACAGATCTTCTTATCTTTGTGTTGCACTTTCAGGAATAATTAACCATTCTGTTATAACAGCAGAAAGCACGGGGTCACAGTCACAGGTTTTCTGATACCATTCTGGCCATTATTTATTTGGTTGCAATCTTCTATGAGAAGTGGCATTTGAGTTTGCTAATAGGAGCAGTACACTTACAGTCAGTGTAAATAATCAGCATTAAAGCTGTCACTAATTTTGTGGATAAATAGGTGTATTTTCTACTTCTATAAAACTCCATATTCATGATATTTATAGAGATAGACTTTTTACTAAAATAAAAATTGGACACCTTATACCACACAATATAAAATAGTATTAACACTATTATATCAGGCTATCAAAAGGTCACTTGTAGAGTGGTAATCTTTTGGTAACAAGGGTTTACATAGCCCTACAGGCAATGTGGAGGGAGCAACTAGAGTTTCCCTACATTTTCAAGACATCCAACTGCTGAAGAAGTCCCTTTGTACTGGTGGCAGTTCATATAACTTAGAGCAGCCTTCAGGGTGGTGTATTTTATATTAGGGCTGGCATAATATTGAGCTGAGGATCAAGAAAATGCCTTAAAGCCTTGCCATTTTGGCTCTAGTTGTATTTTGGGTAAATAATACAATGTGTAACAGACATTTAGAAATCAAAGTAGATAAAGCATCAGAAAAATATTATTGCTGCCTTGCAATATCATGGGTGTAGATGAGTCACACTGTATAATGAAGTTGCTAGACTTAACGAGTGTTATTATTTATCTCTCCTATTTTTTTAGAACTATTTTACAGCAAGAACTCATAAAATGTATCAAAAGTTTTTACTAACTTCAAACAAAAATCAATGAATAATAACAAACAGATAAAGCAACCTTAGATCTTTTATACCACTGTGAACCTCAGTGAACTACACTCTTTCATCAAAGAGATAATTGGTGTACTAAAACAAAGAATATGAATAATGTATTTTTAAAGCATGGAAAATTAAGTCTGAGAGTTTTTTCACAGTTCCCAGTAATACAATCAGTTTTCTTCTATAAATTATTGTAGAATTATCCCTCAATAAGATACTAAATTGTAAAATATATATAGTTTATAACACCACTTGTCACAGTGTGTTTTTAAGATTAGCTATTTCAGAAAATAATTTTTTAAAAAGGATTATTTCCCTACTCACTTATTTCCCTCTTTCTAGCCTCCATTCCCAGCTACCAAAAGCTCCAGCTTCTTTCACCTCATCTCTAAGATTAAGCAAGAAGTTTATTTGTAGAGGTACTTCAAGTGAATGATATTTTCCTCACTCACATCTCTGCAATATGCTATTTTTTCCTTTAGTAATCATAGAATCATAGAACATTTTGGGCTGGAAGGGACCTTTAAAGTTCATCTAGTCCAATCTCCCTGCCATGTGCAGGGACTTCTTTTCTATATCAGGTTGCTCAAAGCCACATACAACCTGACCTTGAACGCTTCAAGGGTGGACATTTAAATCTAACCCCTTTCAGTTTAAAACTGTTACTCCCTGTCCTATCACTATAGACCCTGAGAAAAAAAAAATCTCTCCATCCTTATTATAAGCCCCCTTTCAAGTATTGAAAGGCCACAAAATGGTGTCCCCAGAGCCTTCTCTTCTCCAGGCTGAACAAACCCAACTCTCTCAGCCTGTCTTCATAGGAGAGGTGCTCCAGCCCTCTGACCATTTGTGTGGCCATCCTCTGGACCCACTCTAACAGGTCCATGTTTTTCTTGTGTTGGTAACCCCAGTCTGGATGTGGCACACCAAGGGGGGTCTCATGAGAGTGGATCAGAGGGGCAGAATCACCTTCCTCGACCTGCTGACCATACTTCTTTTGATGCAGCCCAAAATACAGATGCGGCTTTCTGGCCTGCAAGTACACATTGCCAGTTCATATCCAATTTTTCATCCACCAGTATCCCCAAGTCCTTCTCTGCAGGGCTGCTCTCAGTCCCTTCATCCCCCAGTCTGTATTGATACTGGGGGTTGCCCTGGCCCAGGTGCAGGACCTTGCACTTGGCCTTGTTGAACTTCCTGAGGTTCACATGCAAGGACTCCTCAAGCCTGCCAAGGTCCCTCTGGATGGCATCCCTTCCCTCTAGTGAATCAACGGCACCACTCAGCTTGGTGTCATCAGCAAACTTGCTGAGGATGTACTTAGTTCCACTATTTATGTCATTACTGAAGGTATGATCTCTAACAAATTCTGTAATTTCATTTCAATTGTTGAAAGGAAAATTGCTTTTAATTCTTAGTTTTACATCCTGCTTCAGTAACATCTTGTTCCGGTGAGAAAATCATATTCCAAATATTGCAATATTTGACTGTCAAGGTAGGTAAGAGAATGCCGTAACATAAAGAAGGAGATTGAATGAATGACTGAAATAGAAATTTTTTTTTGTTACTGGAAAATCAATTATATGAATTTTGAAGGTTTGTTTACCTTAGTTCGTCATACTGACCTACTAATTGATTATGGGATGGATATTTTATCTCCTCTTTATGCAGGCTGGCATGATTAGAGTTAATAAATTATGTTCATCTAGCTTAAGTTAAGACTTCCCGAAGTTCTTTTCATGTAAGTCTGGGGACTGAGGAATGCCTTTGTGGGAGCACAAAATGCTCCTGAGAAAAGAGCTCATTGTAGCCCTTGAATTGAGAACCTTAAATTCACATTTGCTTTTGGGAAGCCGTGGAGTGGTATGACATACAAATATTGGAGGCCAACAGACTGCTAACATTTCCATTCCATCTGAAAATTATATTGTCTGGTGCTCTACTAGGAGTTTTAAAAATGCTTTATCAGAAGCAAGTGAGGAAAAAAAATAGCAATTAAACTTTTAGTGCATAATAAGGTAGCTATTAAACGAGATATCCATTTATTCTCATTAGTAGTATCTCCATCATTTTAGTACCTAAGTTCTAAAAAAAATGCCTGTGGGAGGACTTGCAGGACACTGACATCCAACCTTAGGAACACATATAAAAAAAACAATGTATAGAGCTTATTAGGAGATCAGTCAGAAACAAAAAAAACTAGAGAAAGTAATTTATAATTAGTCTGAAGTATAACCACCAAATGCAATTATTGTTAACATCATTTAATTAACAGCTTCATAGAAAGACAGGGTCATATGAAGAAACTGAGTAATAAGATCTCAAATATTTATATGTGTTCTAATTCAATTTGGTCTCATCATTCAACACAAATTAACTTTGTGTTAATTTCTTTTTTTTTAATCTATGTTATTTCTTTGTGAATATTTGATGACCAGCTTGCAAAAGAGGCTACAAAGGAAAGACATTAAGCAACCATTCTGTAAAAGAAGGATACAGCTTATTATAACTTAATCATTCATGAATTAGCAAGCCATTCTCATCGTATTTATGTGGTAGAAGAAATCTTTAAAAAACACATGATAATATAAGAACTGTGCACAAAGAAATATGCTGTGATTTAATTTTCAAATATAATGTGTGTGTGTGAAAGTCAGGTCATAAGTCCTTGCCTGTAGGGGAACAAATCTGTCCAGCCAACCACAATTTAAATACTCAATCTCAAAAAGCAGACTTGAATTGCTTCAGTAAGTGTAACAAGAAACACTTCAAAAAACTCAGGAAAAAATTCCCCATATGGTTTTGTTACAGAACTTCTTTCTCAGAAGAGAATAAGATGCTTTTGCAGTAGTTTCTGTCTTCACAAAGACAAATACAAACCCTCCTGTTACACTTTACAAGAGTAAGCTTAACATAGCACGAGTATGTTAAATTCTGTTTCAGCATAGACTGTCAAGTTTTAATTTGGGGTGTTTCAGCTAATATGCTATGTATTGTGTTGCAACTTTGAAATTGAATAAAATGCTCCATGTGCAATTCTACAGCTGTTAAAAGTGCCACCACCTTCAGCTGGTCTGTTAAAATGACGCTGCATGGCAATAGCTCCTTTAACATACATCACCTAATTGAACTGCAATTGAAATAGCTCCTAAAAAGCCAAATTCATCACTGTTAACTACATACCACTGACATTCTTACTAAGGAATTGACATTTTCAAATGGTGAGCCTAGGGAAACCTCTTGTCTTTAAAATGGTACTCTTTGTGCATCAGTTATTTTAGATTATAACAAATACCAGGGCTGATCCTATTATTACCCACAGAAACAGGATCAAAGTACTTATGTAAATTTCAACATTATCCATGGTCATTACTGGCTTACAGTCTTTTCCTGAATTAAAATAATCAACTGT
>VYZV01007247.1:11840-26306 GCA_013401275.1 Pandion haliaetus | reverse complement strand
GATCCGGCAAATAAATAGGCACGCAGAAGGCAGCTCCTGCCAAGCTTGCAGCTTCTGTTCAATTGTGTATTCCTATCGCAGCGCAAGGGAGGCAGGCTAGCGCGCAGAAAGTAAGGCGCCTCCCACCAAAGCCTAATGGTGGTTTCTTAATGCGCACAAGATAAATAAATGATCCAGGCAAGCCCCTCGGGAGGGTGGATGCTACGGCAAGCGGAGCCTAGGAAAGGAAGGAAAAGAAAAAAGAAGGGGCGGGGGGGAGCGGCCGAACCCATCCTGTGGCAGCAATCCCGTCGGCTGCTGCTGTGTCAGAAAAGACATGTGTGTGAGGAGGGAGCGGCGAGGGGTGTGCGGGGCGGGGGGGAGGTGGAGACACCTTCAGCGAGGATTCCCGGCGAAAGACCAGGGCTCAGGACGGGGAGACGTTTTCCGACGCTGATAATGCTATCCGGTAAGTAACAACGAGCAGCGTTTTGCTGGTCTTCTTTCTAAAAGGGATTTCCAAAGGAAACCGAAAACCACTAGACACCTGCGACAAAAGGATAGTCCTTTCCAGTAGCCAGCAGGCAACTGATGGCCCAGGCACATCCTGGGGCTACAGCTCTCAGGACGTTGCCAGAGAAGTTTTGATATTGAAACTACTCCAGCTTTTTCATCTACTCCGGAGCTGAACTCCCAAGTTCAGTGTCGTCAACAGTGTGTGCCTTCCACTTGCTTACTAGACAACCATTTCAACAGCTAGGGTGGGCACTGAAGGCTTACCCGCAGTCTGCCAAAGGGTGGGTTTACCACCATTTTCAAAATTTTAGAAAATGGTCTATAACATTTTGTATGTACAGATGTTTTTAACCCTTTCTTAAGAACTGTTACCTCATTGGTGTTCTTTCCTGGTATTGACACATAAGTATCATTTTCTTACTCATGTATTTCAAAGTATATTAAGATTTATACAGAATAATTGAGCAGAAAAGTTGGAAACAAACTGTGAAATACATTTGTTCTGTATATACACAGACAAATACAAAAAATAAAATACTGTAACTGAAATGTATCTTCTTGCATTTTTCTTCAGAATGAATGTTAATAGCATATATAATACCAAAATTACATGAACTAGACATCTAGATTATTGTCACTTCAAGCAATCCAACTGGAGTTTGGCAGCTTCTCTAAGACAGGTCTATGCTAACAGCTATCAGGAAGATCTGTGGCAGTGGCTTATCGGGTAAGTGTACCATTTAAACACTTATTAAAAACGTACTTTGGATTGGAAAACAGGAATATATGGGTTTCTACTCCTTTGATGAAGAGGCAAAAGGATTAGGAGAAAGCATTTAGCAACAACCACATGAGCACGGCCCAGTACACAAATGGATGCCCAGTAAAGCAAGCAAATGATCAAGACAGGGAAGTCTTGGGAATCCAGGGAGGCTTTGTCACTGATTTTATGGAATCTAGGATTTCTTACTGAAATCTAGAACCAGCTGCTTGCAGTCATGAGTGCCTGTCCTGCACAGTCTTCACCTTCCTTGCAGACTGTGAATACCTTTGTCCTGCTCTGGGCTTTGTGTTGCCTGCACAAATGTCCTTTAGCTCTTGCCTCTTCCGCAACCACATTGCTGTTCACTAAGCTCGATATGAATCATTCTTTGTATTCATTCTCAAACAATTTGTACATGCTTCTTGGAAGAACAGAACACAACAAAAATGTTTTACAACCCTCACAAGAGAGAGAGCTTTTACTTTTCTCATGACTATACCCTGAAGTCTTTCAGTGTTTCATCTGTCTCAACTGCATTTCTTCCCCCCAGTAAGATTTTCAAGCTGTCAGCTCCTAAAATTTGTAATGGTTCTAATGGAAGACATCAGGATGTGATACCATTAAGATGACTCAAGTGTAGCCATTTCATTGTTTAATATTCAAAGACTTCCTGTATTATGAGTAAAGATTTTCAGGCTTCTTTTCTTACAGTTTCCCATTCTTATCACTGAGGGTTGACAAATTATTCTTTAAATTGATTGTGGAATCCTTTCAGTATGCCTTACTTAAGTGAATTACTTAAAAACAAGTGTTACCCTGATAAGTTAATGAAGATCTTACCATTGACTATTATCCTCTTTCAAGTAAGTTCTTTGGTCTAAAAATATGAAATGGCATGGGTCTAGATACAGGAAGCTCAAAGCAGCTTTCCCTTAATCCCACAGTAAATGCAAATGTATTTCAAATAGGTTATCCTTCAGTTAAAAAAAAAAAAAGTCGTGCACCTAGACAGGCACCTGAGTGCAGGCATGTATGGAAACCTATTCCTGTAATAATTTAGTCATGAGTTAAAATGTTATGATGTGTACAAAAACACAGTCTCTGAATGCTTCTAGATTAATTCTCTGTCCTCAAAAATTAATATTCAGATCATAATCAGTTTCTCAAATCAGCCCACTCTTGTTAAACTGAATCTGTTCAGAGCATTAATTCTAATTTACGTAGGTATTTTGTAAATTTCACTTGCATTTCTTCCTACTCATTCTGTATCATAGCCCAGCTCTTTTACTTTTTCTGGAAATACGTTTATCGTTATCAGAAAACAACATTAAATTTATTTTTCTTGACTTACTTTTCTTCATAATATGCAAAGAAATCCTTAGTATCTCCTTGAGGACATCTGTGACTGGGATGGAATAAAATTATTTATCTACAGTGGAGTCAGGAGTGGTATATTCTTAAGGACTGGTGTGACACACACATAACAGACACACTGTTTATGCAGATATTGCTTTGTTTGTCACAGCGGGGTTACATTTTGACTATGCAGTAGGTATGCCACAGCCAGCGGTTCTGTTACAAGGGTGCTGTTCCTGACCAGCTTCACACATGCCTCCATACAGCAGAACCACGTACAGCCACGTAGTCTTCAAATAGTGAAATGCAGTAAATGAGTTAAATGCTTTTTGTCTGAGGTCGGCATGTAACTCTATTCCTTCTTCCATGTGAAACATAAAGAGCATTCCACTGATCCCATTAACCAGTGCTCAGAACTGAAGTACGCTTTCCCACTCTGATTGCTAAAATAGCCGTTAGGCAAGACAAACAGACTCAGCTTTATTCAGCTAACATGTTGTCAAGAGACTTGGGCTATATACCTGTGCGTAATGTAGAGCCCAAAGTACTCCTCCTTGTATTTTAACACAGGATGTTATGAATACTCCTGGTACCCGGGAGGAACGGTGAAAGTCTCAACAAGTGAGAAATCCACCGTGGAGTTCAAAATCACGGCAGCCATTTGAGATATTAGCAAGCTGCCAGTTAGCATTATGTCAGTCTCGGACAGGTGTGAGATGAGTGACAGTTAATTTCGGGATAAGGAGAAGAGTCTGCTCTCTCTCACTGCAGTATAAACTCTGAATAACAATCCCATGGCTAAATTAATTGGATAAAATACACCTATCCTTTCACACGGTGCAAGTATGCTGATTCCTCCTCAATAGTCAGCACGTCCTCAGTTTTTCACATCATGGGTAGCCTATTTGCAAATGCCAGGGCTGCCACTAAATATTTAGAATTTGAATGTATGCCAATGAATATATGCAATTCAAATATTTATCTTGGCACAGTTTGTAATGAATAATTGAAATATGTCGTGACATTGGCAAAAAAAACGCACACCCCAAGTCCTACAAAACTTGTTTTAGTCCTACAAAACTTGTTTTAATCAGGAAATATTTGTAAACTGAATACTTTCCTTGGAGGAATTTATTACTAAATAACTGAAATCCTAAAGGCCTGACTCACTTTTTATCAAGCCAAATACTCAATATTCTCTACTTTTAGCTGACCATAAATTCCAAGGATTTCAGTGGGAGAAATTCTGTTCGGCAAGAGTAAAATCAAAGTAATTTTTTAATTCTGATTTTAGTGGTATTGTATCAGTCCCTTAAGAACACACTTAATAATGATTTCAGACTGAGAAATACAGTGACTAGTCTTAACAATGCCCTTGCGATATATTGAAGCCACTGCAACGTAACAGAAATGCATATATTACTCTTCAAGCCTTTGTAACCCCTGAGATTTTTATCAGGAACATAAATTTAGGATGCCAGAGGAAGAAATATTTGAAAGCAAATATGGAAAATGCCATCAAAAGAGCTTGCTCCAAAGCATGATGGAGTCAGCAGAAGTCTTTCAGTATATTGCACTCTATCTTGGACTAAGCCCTAAACCAAAATTCAAATCTTTCCAAGATTTAGTACAAAATGATGAAAACAGCAAGTGAGAAAGCCTATGAAGCAATCAGTCATCAACAGACAAGAAAGTTAAAATTATTTACTGTTATGACTCACTTCCAATTTTTTTCCTGAAAACCCACACTTTTTCCATCTCAATTAGTACACTCGATCCAAATTAATCAGACAGAAAGGTAATATATACTGTATTTCAGACGCTGACATCTTTCCTTTTTCTTTTCGGAATTGTTTGCTGTCCCATGTAACTTCTGCCCAGTGCAGAGAACGCTGCTGCTAGGTGTTGCTTGGTGAATGACCTGGCTGTGGATATTGCCACATGACATGAGACTAGATACATTTTGGAAATGCTCACACTTTTAGCAGTTTGGCGCAAGGAATAATGAATAAAGATTTGAATACCTTTAGTTCTGCTGTCCATTGTAGAAGATTTAGTCTTTGCAGAGAGATGACAAAGAAATGATTGTTTCTGCAGTGATTTCCATATGCTACCAAAGGGGCAAAGAGGGTAAGTTACAAAAATATACCTGAGAGGAAGTAAGGTGCTTGCCTGGGTCCTCCTCTCCCTGATAGCCCCAGGGATGGGCAGGGATGTGTGCCAGCAGCCTCCAGGTGATGGGTGCTCCAGCAGTAGCTCTGCTGCAGAGGCACAATCCTTTACTACCAGGTCTGAAGCATCCAAGATGTTCTTTCTGAGTTTCCCCTGGAAATTAACCCAAAGAAACAGAGATTGTCAAATGTAAGAAGAACATGAGGCATCCAAATACTGAATTAGTTTCACGTTTCAGTGTCAGAGATGAATGTTCTTTAAAATGGTAAATCTGCAGGCGTAACAACACAGGGCAAATAGTGCACCTCCAGATGACTTTGAACTAAGCCTTAAATCATTGCCTTCTCTAAAATTATAATTATTTTCTGGTATTTTTTTTTTTCAGTCTTGATTGGTTTTGATGATAAATAAAATTACCTTCTCTCACAGTCTTTAGATACATAGTACATTCATCATAGCTGTTACATTAGAAAGAGAGATTTTATATTTAAATAAATTATTTCAATTATTTTGTAAAGTTACTACAGTGACCAAAGACAAAGCAGAGCTATAGAAGCACCAGAAATCTATGTTAGAGGGAGGGATTAAATAGTGATGGAAAAAGTAGAACCTAAAATAAATTTAACACTCTCATGAAGTCCAAAGTTGATAGGAACAGAGAGAGATAACTTCCTCATCAGTCCCAGCAATTAAATTACATCCAAAAGGACTGGCTTCTCTGCCAAGAATGACCAAATAAATGACCAATCGAGCCAAATATTGCTGCCAATTTTAACACAGAGAAAAATACTGACAAGAGAAACTGCTATGAGCAATTAATTTTGTGTAGATCCTCGAGAAATGAACTTGGAATTATTATTTTCTTCATAGTATTAGCAGTCATCCAGAAATTTATTTTACCGGAATGTTTCATTGTAGTACAGACTAGGTGCCAAGACTGAGTAAGCCAGTTCAGCTATGGATTTGCTTTTAAGTCTTGGATAAGTTCTTTTATCACAATTTCCTTATATTCAGAACAATGTTTCCTTACTACGTGGTTGTGAATTCCTTCATTTCATTTTGGTAAAGTTCTGCAATGGTGTTTTTCATAGGTCTATTAGTGTTTTGTTCGGGCTGTTGCTGGGGGGAGTTGGTCATATTCAGCCTGTGTGAGTTCAATCTGAAACAGTGCTGCTTGTATTCGAAATGTCAAAATCAGCCACTAACATTCAAACCCGATTGTAACAAGTTTGGAAATTCATGTTTTTAACCTTGAATTGTTCGAAGGTAGCAACGCTGAAAAACACTGACCCATATTTTCCCATACTGCTGTAACAGGCCATCTCTCCCATAACCAGGAGCTAGTCCCAAATATTCCAGGATGGGATCCATACCCTAATGCATCATTTAAGCAGCATTTATTCCTGATATCACCTAATTGATATCAAATGTAAGGCAATTGCCTGGGATAATTATATTAAAAGTAATGAATGCTATTAACGTGATTATGGATGTCAGACTCCGACTACTTAGGAGGTTCAGCAGCTTAGCAGGTACCTCTTTAAAAGCTGCCTTGAATGTCCAGAACATCAACAAGTAGAAGAAGCCAAGGGAAGCAGTCTCCTTATCCTTCCACATAATACAAAAGGAATTCATTGTATCAAACTTCATGGAAATAGTTTTGTGGCATCCCTCCTTAGAATTATATTTGAATGACCCTTTGAAGTAGAAAAAGCCCACAGGATCTCATCATTCTCATAGCTTAATCGGGAAGAAAAGCTGGATCTTTCATCTTTAAAGCTTTGAGACATCCATGAAATCATTCTAGTTTTCCAAGCACTTCACCTCTTGGTGGATTTCAACTATGTAGAAAAAACACCTTTTTCTTTTCTTCAACAGAGGAGTCAGAATGAACTGTTTACTTGCACCCCTATGTAACTATAAGGAACTTTTCTATACCTAGCCTAAAACAGCATAAAGAGTTATGAAAAATAAGGCAGATGAGAATCCTTTATATCACTGTTGTGTATTTATAGAGGTATGTATTTATGTATGACTTACGTATACATACGTAAGTCTATGGGACCCGAGAGGCATCCCAGAGTCCTGAGGGAACTGGCTGATGTAGTTGCCAAGCCTCTCTCCATGATATTTGAAAAGTCATGGCAATCAGGTGAAGTCCCTGGTGACTGGAAAAAGGGAAACATCGCACCCATTTTTAAAAAGGGTAGAAAGGAGGACCCTGGGAACTACCGACCTGTCACCCTCACCTCTCTGCCTGGGAAGATCATGGAACAGATCCTCCTAGAAGATACGCGAAGGCACACGGAGGACAGGGAGGTGATTCGAGACAGCCAGAATGGCTTCACCCAGGGCAAATCCTGCCTGACGAACCTAGTGGCCTTCTATGATGGAGTCGCTACATCAGTGGACAAGGGAAGAGCTATGGATGTTGTCTACCCGGAATTCTGTAAGGCCATTGCCATGGTCCCCCACAACATCCTTCTCTCTAAATTGGAGAGATATGGATTTGATGGGTGGACTGTTTGGTGGATGAGAAATTGGTTGGATGGTCACATCCAGAGGGTGGTGGTCAATGGCTCAATGTCCAGATGGAGATTAGTGACAAGTGGTATCCTTCAGGGCTCTGTATGGGAACTAATACCGTTTAATATCTTCATCAATGACATAGACAGCGGGATCAAGCACACCCTCAGCAAGTTTGCCAGTGACACCAAGCTGAGTGGTGCAGTTGACATGTCGGAGAGATGGGAAGCCATCCAGAGGGACCTGGACAAACTTGAAAAGTGGGCCCATGTGAACCTCATGAGGTTCCACAAAGCCAAGTGCAAGGTCCTGCACCTGGGTTGGGGCACCCCCCGGTATCAATACAGGCTGGGGGATGTAGGAATTTAGAGCAGCCCTGAGGAGAAGGACTTGGGGGTACTGGTGGATGAAAAGCTGGACATAATCCAGCAATGTGCATTTGTAGCCCAGAAGGCCAACTGTATCCTGGGCTGCATCAAAAGAAGCGTGACCAGCAGGTCAAGGGAGGTGAATCTGCCCCTTTACTCCACTCTGGTGAGACCCCACTTGAAGTATTGCCTTCAGCTCTGGGGCCCTCAGCACAGGATAGACATGGACCTGTTGGAGCGGGTCCAGAGGAGGGCCACAAAAGTGATCAGAGGGCTGGAGCTCCTCTCCCATGAAGACAGGCTGAGAGAGTTAGGATTGTTCAGCCTGGAGAAGAGAGGGCACTGGGGAGACCTTATTGCAGCCTTCCAGCACTTAAAGGGGGCCTATAAGAAAGATGGGAACAAACATTTTAGCAGGGCCTGTTGCAATAGGACAAGGGGTGATGTTTTCAAACTAAAAGAGGGTAGATTTACATTAGATATAAGGAAGAAATTTTTTACAATGAGGGTGGTGAAACACTGGAACATGTTGCCCAGAGAGGTAGCAGATGCCGCACCCCTGGAAACATTCAAGGTCAGGTTGGACGGGGCTCTGAGCAACCTGATCTGGTTGCAGATGTCCCTGCTCATTGCAGGGGTCTTGAACTAGATGAGCTTTAAAGGTCCCCTCCAACCCAAACTATTCTATGAATCTATGATTTCAAATTAACTGTGAATGGAGAGATACTAGGGAGGGAAAATAAGAAGGAAAACAGTGCCTAGAGCAAGATAGCTGCTGAAGAAATACTTCAAAGGGAACAAGAGGTGGCATGTTAATTGATAAATAACTGCCTGATATTTTTATATATAGAATCTATTGTATTAAAAGCTGTCATAAACAAAAGAGAAAAATAAGGAAGATTGTACTCTGAAAATTTTAGGATTTTGAAAGCGATAAAATTTCCAACAGTTAGCCCAACTTTCAACCTCAGAGTTTTAAAAATAGTAGACTTTAAAAAAAACCCAACAACCTAGCATTCAACCTTAAACTAATTAAGTACCAATGTACAAGTCTATGTTTCCACTTACTAACACTGTAGGTGTTAACATTTATTTGTCTAACGGAAAACTAGAGATGAATTAGTTAATCTAAAATCCCAGTTAGTAATTCTGTCATAATACTGTATTTCTTTGCGTGTACTATGAATACATCGATGCACAGCCCTCATCGTGGTAGTTATTCTCTACAGTTCAATAATCAGGGATTTAATATTTAATAAACAATATTATACCTATAACAATATACTTTGCATACTCTGATGTCCTAATAATAGTAAGCATGATAAGCAAAGAGATGTAAGTTTTATTGAAAGACTTCGTTTTCTTTTGTGGGTTGGTTTGGGTTTTTTACCAGACAAGCTGAGCTAGTTGGCTAAAGAAAACAAGCTTTCAGTCACACATGGCTTGCTTTATTTTAAACTCTTTCTTTCCCTGCAAAATTACATTTTTAATGTCACTAACATATCTAAAGGGAGAGTGGCAAAGCTTTTATAAATATATATGTATGCATGTAGATAAATGTAGACATGTGTGTCTGTCTAAATGTAGATACATATTTGAGGAGGAAGATATTAAGGCTGTGAAGTAAACAGAAGAATATGTACCCTGGCTGTGGAACAAACCTCTACGACTTTGTCCCATTTGGTACCAAAGCAGCCACCAATCAGCTGCTAAACAGTCACACAGCTCAGTTTTGCATACAAATACACATGTGCAAATATTCCTGGTTTTAGAAGCAATGCAATACAGAACCACTTTATTGAATCATATTTTAAGGTCGAATTATACATCCGTGACCCACCAGGATATTCTGGCAGTCAGAAATTGAAGCGATTCTCTCACCATCAGCTGGGATGCATGGAGGAATCCCTAAACAAGACAGCTATAAAATGAGTTTTTCAACAACAAAATCATGTAAGCTCCCAATCACAAAGCAGGATCAGAATTTCTGTATCTCTTTTCTGTGAAAAATGAAGATTTTTATTTAACAACAGCTGTCAGCAAAGGTTAAGTGACTAGACTTCATACACTGCTTACCTATTTGTTTGTTCTGCAGCCATCCGCATTTCCCTTCATCTCTTTTGGGAAACTGAACCTATTTTAAGGGGAAACCTCTCCAGTCAATCTGTCTATAATCAGGGAATCAAGCTCAGCAGAATGGTAAATTTGTACTCAGAACTCAGAGGCCAGAAATGAAGATTTCAAAATTTGTTGCTCTAGCTCCCTGATCATCCAAACCTGTGGTCAGGGAATCATGAGTGTCCCCAAGGTCTCCACATAAGCTTCTACTGCTATTTCTTCACTACCTGTATTTTTACACTGGAATGTAGCACAAAGTAACAACCTTCACAATGGAGCAAAACATTGTTCAAACCTTAGTGATTTAAATCTTCATTTTCCAAGTTTATTTGGACATCTTATGTAAAGCACCAGTGTCAAAAGTGCTGCAGATCATCTGCTTCCACTAAAATCACCAGACAATTGCATGAATTCTGTATAAGCCTAACTTTCACAAATTTAGGTGCCTGAAAGTAAAGGTTAACTGAATTTCTATCATTCTAAAAGTCAAGATCGTTATCTTTGTTACCCTACATACTGCATTCTTGCATATACTTTGAGCCAAAACTGGACGTGTCATCAGGAGGCAGAGGCATGCTTTAGGTGTTAAACCCTGATTTAGTTTTTGGCATGAAGAGGAGGCAAGCACGATGCACGGTATAAACTTACCTTATATAACTGTGTTCATGCCATGAATGAAGAAGAACCTGTACTGTAGGTGTTGCTGCCCTCCCTCTGAAGGCAGGCAAAGATCAGCTTATAGATTTCATTACTTCTGTGCTCTTGAGGATATGCCCTAGATTCAGCTGTTCTAAACAGAACCCTCAAATTCAGCCTCCATTCCTCAGCCCTACTGCACAACAGGCCAAGCTGTACTGGCAGCTACAAGAAAGTTTCCTCTAGCAGCTTGTGACAAACAGCTTTTTAAATGAAAACTGCCCCTAAAAAATAAATATGCTGTATATAAATTCAAAAGTATACATAGGCATGTATACAAAGAACAGAAAATCTATAACCTTTGGTCTCAGAAAACCTATTGCATCTCACAAATACTGGGATACCCTAGGTGTCGTAAGTCTATCCTTCAGAGTCACTATCTTCATTCACTGTTTTTGCACAACCTGTCCTTAAACAGAGCTGCCTTTCTATTGTAAGATGAGGAAGCTTTTAATGATAAAGCATCCTTTTGATAAAGCAGTGATATAATTTTAATTATTTCTCCAGTAATTGTCTCACCATTAGTTCTTAGGAGGTAATGTACAGAAGGGTGTCTTGCCTCTGGTCCTTGCTTCATCTCCTACTTGTTCATCCTAAAAGCTTCTTTTGATTGAGTTAGAAAAAATTCAAGCAGGCAAATGTGTACATATAACTAACAACATACACACAGTCTGACTTCCTCCACAGCACATTGCTTACATACCCAAGTGAGATAAAAATTACTGCTAAGATGAAAAGCACTTTTCATCTTAAGACCCCATTTCCTATCACATAAAACTTTCTAAAAATATGTTCCTTTTGAGATATATATTTGCAATTTCAATGCTAGCAAAGCGGGAACTTTGAAGGAAATGTTAAGCTCCATCAGTTCAATCAGTAAAGTTATGCAAATGGAAAAAAAAATCCTTCTTTTTAAACTTTGCTACATTTTAGTTGCAATCATAAGATTCAAGAAGTGAGGATGGCATATAAATGTTGAAAACTTGACAGCATCATAGGGTGAAATCCAGTCCCAGCTGTGGTCAATAACAGAGCTTCTCTGTATTTCAACAGGAACATGATTTTACTTAAAATCTTCACAGAGCAACTGAGAACTGACTCAAGTTTCACTTTTAAACTGTTGAGATTACTTGTCTGTGGGAGGAGACAGCAAATTTTCACTATGTGCTACTAGCTCAGGAAGTTCTGAAGTAAAATGCACTAAACCAAAAGGGTGATAGTGAGCAGACTTGTACTGCACATCATATGATGTCATTGTTACTACATATTAACAGTACTCACTGTCATGTGGAAAGGAAGTAACACGAATGTCATATTGCTTGTTATAAGACCACGGTGGTGCAGCAGTGTCCTAGCAAGAGGCAAGGTTTTTCCCTGAGGCTGGTGCTGCTTGCTGTTCAGCAGCTATCATTATCTATCCATTTCAAATATATGAGGAATAAGGTGTATAAATAGTGAGGAAACCTACTTCCTCCTACCTTGTTCAGGATATGTGCCAGAAGGTATCCCCCCATAAAGCCAGCAGAAGTGTTCCCCGCCTAACCAGAGCACTTCTTTGGGGGTGGCATGGGGGTTTCCTTCCCCACATTCCATGCCTTTACTTACTGAATCAAAAAGATTTTAAATTATAAATTCTTTTCTTCATTAAAAGCCAGTAAGATAAGGAGATTCACCATTTAATGAAATATACTACTCCTGTCCCATCATCTTTCTTATTACAGTAAGATTTTTTGGTTTGGCAGTCACTTTTCAAAGTGAGCTGTGCAACAGGTGCTTGCCTTTGCCACTAGGTCTTCTTTATTTTTAAAAACCGACACAAAAAAACCCAAAAAAGCAAAACCAAAAAAAACCAACCAACTTTTTGAACTCATTCTAAAGAGAAAAATTCTGAATAACATATTTTTGAAATCATTGTTCAAAAATGTCACCTATGACAGTGCAGTAGAGTCAGATGTTTCATACTGAGTCTATTGAATTAAAAAGATCATTCTTAATATAGAGTATTCTATATTCTTATAAAACTTCTATGAAGTTGGCAATTTAGTCAAGCAAATCGGATAAAGTCAGACTTACTATAAGAGCCAAATGTTTACATCCCTACACAATGTGAATTACCTGTTAGCTCACAAGGAGCCATGCTCATTATTTTTAGAAAATAANNTTTTTAGAAAATAACGAGACTCAGACTGCTCAGTTTTAAATGTATTGTGAAGTCCTCATCTCTCTGAGAATCTTGAGAAACATTAAGAAGACACATCTATAGCCAAGGTAGCTGGAAATCAAAAACAACCAGAAAGATAGTTAGAAAAAAAATAAAGAGCAGATTCAAAGTGACAGCAGAGCAGGAGGAAGTACAATCTCTTCTTTCTTCTGAAGCTATGAAGGTTAGTTTTATATTCAAATAATGTATAATATACTGGGACATAGAGTTTGCATTTTTATTCTAATTTGTTTTTCTTTCAAGTTCAGAATCACCAGCAAAGAAAATTACTCTAATTGCAATGCTTTGCATACAAATAGTGATTACAGCTTAGTGGATTTTAAGGACACAACACCACACAACCTATTAGATCAAACTGAGTGGTGCCTACACCATACCAATTTTTCCAATGTAGATAAATCAAGTTAAGCTCTCTCAAAAAACGTAAATATTTATGACCAAAAAATTATGGGTGTCAAACCTGCCGGGCACAGGTTACACAATCCCTGATTCAAAACTATGAAATAGTCACAGAAAAGAACAGTCACAATGTAGGATTACATTAAAAACCAATAGCAGCAAAATCAATTTTAATTAGTTCCCAAAGAATGAATATGTAGAGCCCAAAAACCTTTCTCCAATATATTAATATAGCTTATTTTTTTTCTTGGTTAGTTTTATGGAATTCATCAAAGGGATGCCGAGTGACTGAGAAGGTTCACATGAAAACACTGGAACAGTGAATTGCATACAAAGATATTTCCACATTTCCAGAAGTTTTCTATTTTTTATTCCTAACATATTATCTTACAGAGTTAAATACAAATACCTGGAGGATGGAACAAATCTCTGAGGTTGTACATTCAGAATGAAGAATTGCAACATACTATTTATGGCCAAATTAAAATTGTCCATAGGAAAAAAAAAAGTCCCCTTCATGTACTAGAAGTTGTAATTTTTAAACTTTTAATTAGATTCTACTTATAATGGATATATTTTCTATAGTATTTTACAGATATGTGGTATCATAGCAGAAGTTAGCTGAGCTCTAACCCATCATTTGAATCCAAGCACTATTTTTCTAAAGCTAAATTACAGTGTATGTTTTTTCCTGAGGAGCAGAACACAAATCTAGCTAGCAGCAGAGATTTTAAGTAATGCATTTTTATTTTGTTTCCTCTAAAGGTTAAATTTCTGGCTTTTAACAAAAAAAAAAAAGATATTCTGTTTTTATATGCCAATGACTACAGTAAAATGGATTAGGTCAGGCACAGTCTGTGTATGAGTGGGTGAGACAATGAGAGACAAGTAATCTCTTCTACCACTTTTGCATTTCTTGTATCCTGTAAAGCAGTTTCTTTAATCTTAAATATTTTCTAGTTTGTAGACTACAGACATTATATATAGTGCTTTGCTCATATACCTTTACCTTCATTTATTAATAATTCCTGCTGGTAATAAGAGACTCCAGGGTGTTAACACTTGAATAGCTTTAAGTGAGATGCAGCTGAAAAGCACTTTAAATGCTTTCTAATAGTCATACCTTTCTTGACAAGCTCTATTTCACCACACAGCTGCTGCTTGAATGCTCATATGGTCCACTCATACTACATGTCCAGCTCAAGACAAGCAAGTCTGCAAAATTAACATTTTGGTATGTGTACAACTGGTGGAAAACTCAGGTTTCCAATAGCATAGCAGAATGCATAGTGTGTTTTAAGGAAAGGTGGAAGTAAGTGTGTGGAACTAGTGCCTTTTTGCATGGGTAAAGG
>VYZV01007247.1:0-11148 GCA_013401275.1 Pandion haliaetus | reverse complement strand
TCTTTTAGAGTTTTCTTCTAGCACTGTGTTACTAAATTTATGATTAATAATGCTTTTTTTTTTTTTTACCTCATACTGAAAAGCCTCTGATAATGGTAGTAAATGACAGACATGTTTCTTTGGGAAAAAATGCAGCCAAATAATAGGGCTGCAGAAACTCTTTCGTCTACAACCCAATATGAGTTTGGAAAATCTATATGAGGTGCTTTTCCCACTGACCCGGAAAAGTCAGTCTGGTAGCTGGTAGCATCAAGTGCTAGGACACGGAAGAGTCTGTCCTAGTGCATATTAAGGAGCTGTGGCGGGCTTCACATGAGAAGACCCTGTCACAGATATATGCAGTATTACTGCGATTGTGTTTGTAGAACACTTCCAGGGCTGGACAGTGACTAGAATTTAACATGGAAACAGTTTTCTTGGTTTCATTGTAATTGGTCCCAGGCTTAAAATTAAACTCAAGCTTATGTGCTTAATTTACCTAATTGCCTTGCTGTATGAGGTCCCTGTACTTAAACTGTTAACATATCATCCTGACAGGCTGTAAACTATAGTATTATATCAATGCATAAATGTAAAAGTATTGATGTACAGTCTGCCACCATGGGACATTGGATAATTTACACATCCATTATGCAGCCACAAACACATAGATCCATATCATCCTGAGCAGCTGTATCCAAGCTGTCTAGATTTTAGCCAATGCTACCCGCTTATTCTTAAACCACTTGTGCTAGCATTATTTTAACACACTAAGCAGACATGTTTGCCAGAGCAATCCTAAAAGTCATCATATGTGCCTTCTGTATAGCAAAACAAAATTGTTTTTCTGCTTGCAACATTTTATCCCCTCAGACAAGTAGAATTTTGCCTTGTAATTTTAATCACAGTGCCCAAGTTAAATGCTGTTATAATAATCTGGAAAACATTGCTATCCTATGCATCTAGTCAGAGCTTTCGATGCTCCCACAGAATCGGGGTAAGGCCTCTCTGCCCTGAGGAAACAGCTTGTGAACCCTCTACCCAATACCACAGCTCTAATGCAACAGGCCCAAATAATGAGCTCAGGGCAACGCAATACTGCAATCTGTTTGGCCTATTAACAGCCCCTCCAGTTGCTAGAGATTTAACCATGAGCAGACACAGACCAAAATACAGAGGGGACGTGTAATGTGTGGGTTCAGGAGTACGTCATTATGCATGGCTTCATCACACATTGTGCTCAGCAGTGACTAATAGAGTTTCCCTGTTTGACTCTTTCGTGAGGTGTGCATTTTCAAGAGGTGATGCCAAACAGAGTTGTGCTGTTAGTGTGTGAGTTGTGTCAGAGTGTTATGGAATGCAAAGATAACTTTTCTTGCAGGTTTTGCAGTATGCCTATCAGATCTGTAATGTTACTTCTTGTACGCTGCCAAAACATTTTTTATACAGTGTCAAATACCTACTGGGCAGGTTGCATCTAACAGTGAAGGCATTTGTTTGGCAGAGACTCAGATTCTTCAGAAGGCATTTACTGTTTTCCTTCCTCTCCCTCTCTTTTCCCCTTTCCCTTTCCACTTTTTTTTGTTTCTTTGTTTGGTTGGTTTTTTAATTGTCTGGCCTGCAGCGTGTGCTACAGAACAGAATAATTGCTCTCTAGGACACTCGGTGGATTCAGCACAACCAAGAATCCTTCATAGGGTTCATTTAACCGTTTTGCCATAGATGGTATAAATGTAAAACTGTCTGTTGCTATTTCATCTATAAGCTTTGACCTAATTGTTGTGCGTGTCTGCAATTGCACGACTCTAAGATCCTCCTCTCAGAATTAACCTTTTTCCCTCCTCAGTGCCACTTCTACTCCTATTAGAGGCCTTTAACAGAAAGTGTAAGATTCAAGAAGTGACCTTCTAATCTCAGACAATGAATGAACAAAAAGGATAACTGGACCACACAAACCCATAACACTGGGAAAAATCATTATTTGTCCTGAAGAGAATGAAAGTTTCCTCTCCTTTGAATTAAAATTGGAAAGCAAATTTGATCCAAAAGGAGGAATTTTATCCTAGTTCAAATACAGTATAATTTCATTCTTTGGCAAGGCCTTTTACTTCCAGGACTGGTAATAGTTTCCTTGCAGTGGCCCTGCCTCAGTCACTTCCCAACTTTTACCTTGAGATTCTCTGTGTCCAGGCAACTTCATTCACATGGCCAGGACTCACACACGAGCCAGCCCAAGGCTTGAAGTCCCTTGCAAAGCTTAACACACTGGCAGAAATATTGCAGACTTCAATTTACAGTTCAGTTCTCTGCTAGGTTCCACATTTCCTATGTGACAGCTCTTGAAGTTTCCAAGGCCCAGCTGCATAACAGAAAGAGCAAGTGCTTTCACTGTTCCTTTTCCATTTTGTTAGTACAGGTCATGAGGACTCAAGGTGAAACTGTGTTGCACACAAACTTTCCCTGCACAATCAGTTGTCTATCTTGTCTAGACCTTCAGGTTTTTCTACAACATGAATTATTATTGAAAACTTATTTACTAGAACAGTATCAGAACCTTTTGTGAGAGTGACTGTTCTCCAGTCACCATATGAATCAGGATAACATTACTGACGTTAGTAAAATATATTACTGCATTTGTAAGATTCTTAGACCCATTTTTCCTCCAATTTTATAGAAAACTAAGACTCATTCTGTGTCTTTTTTTTTTTTTTTTCTTCTTTACACTTGCTGTGCTTATTTTCAGGATTATAATAGCTCTTGGCTAAGAGTTTGGGAAGCCCTTAAATACCATTCTTGCTTTGTCATAGAAAAGACAGCAATAGACTAAATCCATGTACAATTTTCTTTTTCAGAAGAATGATATATAAAACAGTGAACATAATTTCAATGTAATTTCAGCAGGGCAGAATCCATCCTTAAATGTTCTTCTAGTCACTAACTTCTGCTTTGATGACATGATTATTGTTTAAATGTAGGAGAAAGCAAGAGAGTTTTTATACAGTGTGGGTGTTTTCACCTGCTGTATATAAAAAAAGCCCACAGCTTGAAGCACATCAGAGTAGCAGTGGTAATTAGGTATTGGTATATCATGCAAGAAAAAAAAGACCTTGAAAAATGATACAGCTTAATAAAGTTTTAGTATCCTAAAAGTACACAAAAAGTTCTCAAAGGGAAACATAAATTGTGAATGGGGAACACTTATGGTTCTTAGAATGGATAATTAATAATAAATACAGGGAATAAGAACAAATTATCCCATTTAACTCTGTGTAAGGAATAGGATCACACATCTGTATGCAGGCCTTCAAGTAGCCAGATAGCTTTTTACAAATGCCAATTGCCATATCACACATGGCACTTTCTTGTAGAAGTTATAACTGTTAATCTCACCTAATATATACATGCAGTGACAGCATCTACCAGAAATTTGCACCCAACAGAAATGAGAATCCTTAAAGAATATTGTTTTCTGAATCCATTTAAGACCCCAAAACATTCTGGACCAAATTTCTAAAATTTTTACAAGCAGTCTGTCAGATGTTTTATAGCCAGTGTTTCAAAAACATAATGTAACTGTGTTACTCATGATAAGAACCAGTGAAGAATTTCAGATAGATAAAATGCATCTAAAGTCTTAGAAGACTGTGGTAGCCACAGGCATTTAGACATTTGTTTTCTGAAATGAACTGAGAATTCAGCTGAAGGAAGAATCAGGCTAAACCAAATTGGAATCCACATATTCACACAGAAATGTGCAAAGATCAAGAAGGGATCTAGAACAGTTTGTACTAGCTGAGACTTAGTCTCGTGTCTATTAGAGTCAACAATGAACACTCACAGGGTCAGCTGGAGCTGAGCAGCACTTAGATCAGACAGGCTGGCAGGCAGCAGGCTTTTGCTTGCTCCTATTCTTAGAGCCAGCTGCTCTGAGAGACCTCACTTGCAGCCACGTAGGTATTTTTGGAGTCTGGAATTTCCAGCTTTTTAGTTTCTGAGTTCAAGTACAGCCTCACAGACAGGCTTGCCCTACAATTCTAATTGGGTCCGGTAAAAAATGTTAAGATTTGAGCATTTGTTTCAAATTGGAAGGCAACCAAATTTTGAAAGTTTACTTAAAATGGAATTGCTTTTCTCTACCCAGATTGAAATGCTGGATGAAATGTCAAAGAGAAATATTGAATTGGCTCTCCTGAGCCCAATTTTTTATTCATTAGTTTTTTTCCGCTCATTTGTTTGGCTTTTTCCCTTGTTCAACAAAAAGATATCCAGATTAGGACAATATATGAGAATATTTCATATATGGACAAAATTGTTCTCTGCTTCACTCTCCTTGATATTTCTCAGTACAAAGATACAGGGAGTCAGTGAAACAGAAGTTTGCATTCTGCAGCTGATTACGTTACAACAACACAGATGGAACTTTAGATGTAAAACCATATTTTTAGCACAGTTGAAGCGGTGTCAACCAAGGTAGTTAGAGACATAGAGAAAGACGCTTGCAGTAATATACATTTATCACTTTTAGTGAATGGCTGATACACAGTACCCTCTGTACCCTGTCTTTGAGACGTACAATAATTTAATACATTTTTTTTCCTTTAACAGGAGAGAATGGAGTATTCTCTTCCCATATGCGGCCTTATACTGGTGCTTCATTTGGCTAGCACTCAACCTATTCCTCCAGTTTTCCTTTTGTGAGTACCGCTGTGTGAAAACTGGTATTTTCATGGGCACTTGTGCAATTGCTCCTGGGTGAAACATTTGCCATTTCTGTCAGAGAAAGCAGATATTCACTGTAAGAATTGTGAAATTCCACCTCCAGAGCACAGGTGTGAATTTCTATGTAATTGTCAGAGGGAATGTTCAATGTTTTCATGGTAAAATGATCATTTCCAACAGCAAAATCCCCTCATTTCATAAAGGATTTGAGGTGGGATCAGAACCATCTACCTTTATCACAAAGTATTGCTGTGATGTTTCTCTGATACGGAGAGGTTTTATTATTTCTGGCATATTGTATATCTGAGCATAAAAATTAGAAAAAATATCTTGTTAAAATAGGAATTCAAAAGCACTGAAAGAATTCAGAGTTTAAAAGAACTAAGAAAGACAGGGGTTTGGGTGCAGTTCTCTGCACAAACAGATATTCACAGTTCTCAGTTGGTGGGCTTTGATGTCCCATACAGACACCTCAGTGAGGTGCTGGACAAAACTTTCTGGAAGGATGAATATACACTCCTTCAACAATTTGATCATGGAATAGCTTGGAAATATACATAAGGGCAGGAGCAGGCCCTTGTCACTGTACGCTGTTACTAGATTTAAAAGATCAAAACCCCATTGGAAGCAACTCTTCACCAAGTTCTTCCCCATTAAAGAACATTACTGTTTCAGCTCTGTGAGGAGTAAAGAAAGATCTAAAAGATCTATTAAATGTTGGAGGCTTTGGAGCCTCTTCTGAAAAAATGCTGGATTTCATATCGCTTTGTATTTCTGGTAAACAGGATGCAGATCTTGGGAACAGGCTAGGGAGAAGTATTCCTAGTAAAAGAGACTTAAAGAGAGAATCCACCAAGGAGGGAGCATGGAAAGGAACAGGCTTCTTCTTGGAAAGCCTGTTGCTACTAGTAAGGAAAGCACTGCTTTTCCAAACAGCAGATGCCATGGAACAGCTGAAGAACTGCTGCTTTTAACCTTAATAAGCAAGCCATCACAAATCAGTGTTTTCTGAGGCATTTAATGTTTAAGGAGATGAAAACATGAATTTCTTTTCTCTGGAAAGATTCATTCTTCATAGTAAGAAGTCTTCACTAGTATTTTATAAACTGATAAAGCAAAGAAAGTCAGAAACAGCTTTTTGAAGGTGTTTGCTTGCCTTCCTCCCCAATGGGAAATAAGAAAAAGGTAGATAGCCACATAAGGCTGGAGAGTGTGGGTGGTCAGGGTGCAAAATGTTAGATAACCCAGCAGTTTAGTTGGCTCTATTATGTATCCATGGCTACACCTTGAGCTCTCCCCAGAAACAGCATTTAATTCATCTCAGAAAAGCAAAAAATTAATTACTGAATAAATGATAGAGCCCCACCTACTGTTGTTTTACTGTATACATTTCTAGATACACATACATACTTAATGCAAATATAATTCATTAGCATATGAAGGGGCATTTCTTTTATAGGAGCCCTAATTATGGATTATAATCCCACAGTGTGTATGTTTTGCATACACACAGGACTGCTTACCTTGCAGTTAAAATCTAGAAATAGTGGATTTCTTTCCATCACTCTGTGATTCAGGCTTTCTTGATGAATACGAGCATACACACATATAAAAAGCTCCCCAGGGAAAGATTAAAATTTTTCAAAAAGCCCTGAAAATCTTTTGGTCAGCAGTTGACAGAATGAATACTCATTTCACTAGCAACACTGAGGCTTACAGTCACAGAAGTTCCATCACCCGTTACCGTCCTTACCAGATTATCTGACACATGATATTTTCCACCCAGACTCTCTCTGCTCATGTGTAAAGGAGAACAAAGTATTCCAGCAGTGTGAACATCCCTTGAAGTGGCAGAAATTTTGTAGTCCAAATAAAAAAGTCTAAATGCAGCTTACATGGATGATAGGATATACATTATTCTTATTTTAAGTAAGTTGAACCACAGTACGCAGGAAATTAGTGAAGATACCATCCAGACAATTACATGTCTTGTCCTGGCCAACACCTATACAATACATCCCCTGCTCCTAAAGAATGCAACACAGAAGTTAACTCGCAGCACACATGAGGCTTTTAAGAATGCCTATTTCACCTGTGTCCTTGTGATTTGGTTTGCTTTTACTTTAGTTTCATGTGAACTGGAATTCCCATTGCAAAGGGAATGCTTGAAATAACTTTTTTTGCAATCGCATGTCCAAAGTGGGAGGCATATTTTGAAAACACCAAAACACATTCTTGTAATTTGTCACAGTAATAAATCAGCACTACATTTTGCAGGTAACATCTTGTCTTTCAAGTGTTACCAGTTACTACAAGTTCACAGTTTGGTGCTATTTTAAAATAGCAGCAGAACTGTGTCAAAACTACAAGGAAAAAAGACCTTGTGCAAGCAAAGTGAATTGAAATAACTAATAAAATGTGACAGCTGGAGAAAAGGACCAATTCATGTATAGCATCAAGAATGGCAACAAGCTTCAAAAACCTGTTGTTAGCTGGGAGCAATTGTTCTGTTCTGTCAGTTTAATAGGTGATAAGCCAAAAAGATGGAAGGAAACCCTCCATATTATAAGTATGCTTATTTCCACAATTTCATGGTAGTGTTTTGATAATCCTTTTAAACAAAGCTCTCCAAAATATAGTTGCCAGTGTCTTAAAGCTAAATAGAAATTAATTTATAACTTCCTATCTAAGTATTAACTTCATCAGATGAAGTACAGACTGCTTGTCCAGCCTGACCTCCTGCCTCTTTTTTGCTCCATTGTAATACTGGCTGGCAACAGCTGATATGGTTTTACTTGCCCCCCCAAAGATACTAGAACATTTGAGTCTAGTCAAGTAAAGGGCATGGTCATAAATACTGATTGTTTGTTGTTCAAGTTATGCAAAATATTTGATGACAGGATGCTGAAATGATTAATATTCTTTTAATTTTGGCAAAACTTCGAGAAATAGCTTTAGCTGAAAATTCTGACATTTTCTAAACAATATATTTAAACACTTCATATGTGATGGTATTTTCAAAACCTGAATGTTTATAAAATTATAGTAAGCACTGATAACTCACAAATGAGAAAGAACACCTTGTTCTTGGTACTATAAAGCACTCTACACCAACCTCAAAATGCATACATATTCACAAATTCACAAAAAATTCTGCTTTGTTTCAACCTTAAATTATTTTGTTTTCTTTCCTGTTTGGCCACTGAAAGGGAAAAGGAAATTTTGAACTTTCCAGTTTTCAGCACTGAAAGGTTGAATAGATTCATATGATTCTCTTCAAACAAAGAAAAGGCTTTTTATAAGTCTGTGCAAGAAACAAAACCTGTCCTTTCAACCGTCCCGGAGGGAAACAAATACATAGTGCAGGACAGGGAAGAAGCTCCAGAAATTGAAAAATTAGCAAACATGATTCATCACTATGTGCTGAAAAATGAAATTCAAAGGGGGTGGGTAGAATATTCCTCTGAACTTTCTCCTCACTTCCTGCTCCCCTCACCACCATTAAAATCTGAGGTGTAGCTGTGCTCCCACCTGTCTTCAAAAGTCACCCGCTGTGCTTGCCCACATATATACATTAGTTGATTAAGCAAGATGTGTGGTATTACATGCAACAGAATATTTCAAAGAACAGGCTCCTGCTGTCTTGAGAACAACTTTTCAGAACTTAAAAGCATGTACATGTATTGGATATAGTGTGACAATATTTGAGTTTAAACTATATATATGATAGGTTTATTATATCCATTAAAAGCTTGGGGTTTATTTATAGTATGATGTTTAGTATTTATGTAACATATATTACTTCCTTATCAAAATCTATAGAGGATTAGGAATGCAATTTTGAAAAACATTTAAGAAGAGACAAGTTGCTCTCTGAGTATTTAGAGCATATCCTTGAACAGCATGGCATTATGCACAGACTAAAAGTCTAACATTTCTAAGCTCTTCTTCAGCAGTATACTTTTTTAAGGATGAGCCACATAACGTCTTTGATGTTTGTATGATACCAGGACAAGAGTGCATTAAACAGTCTATTTTTTTCCCTCAGGGAGATCACTGCAAAGCTGTGGCAGCAAAAAATACTTTGTTAAATACAAGTGCCAAAATCCAATGGCAAGAGACAGGAACCTAAAATGGTGCAAAAAACTTCTGGCAAGTTAATTTTATTGTTGTCCATAATACCGGGAGACCAGACCATATAGTCTGTGGACTTTCTTTAGCACTGGCTCAAAGAATTTATGACACACATTTCTTATTATTAAATTACTAAAATATCTTAACTCTGGAAAAAAAAGAAATAATGGTAAGTCTAATATTTAATGCAATAATTTGCTAAATAGTTGGAAGTTTCACTAGACTGCTGAATAACTCAGTATTGAAATTCTTCTCTGATTTCTAGTCCTGCTTTTAAAACGTAACCCTTCCTCTGAACATACAGCCTGTGGTTTTGTTTGCTGACATCTATAAATTTGACAATCTCAGCTCTGTTCTTATTCCATCGTGTTCTCTAAAATGACAGGGCTTCCTGAGAGTGAATGTATCTAGGAGGTAGGAAAGACAGTGTCGTTTGGAGTCAGGACGAACAGGAGATAGGCATGTCATAGACAGTTTCTGACAAACTAAGTATGAAATGAAGAAATGCGAGTACACCTGCTACTAATTTTTCAGAATGCTCACCATTCTGTCCTTGGAAATACACACAAATTGTGTACACTCCAAACAGATACCAAAGTCTTGTGAAGCATAACTATTTTTTAAACTTCCATATTGCTAAGTATACAACCCACAGAATCCTCATTACCAGTTAGGACCTTGTGTGAATATAAATTTTCACATCATGTGGGAGTGTGGAAAATGGAATTTTCTCTAAGAGGGACCAAATGACTGGGACTAAATTTGAAGGGCCAGACATTTGGAATAACTCCATTGACTTTTCAGAGTTAGGCAGCTTTACACCACTTGAGAGTCTGGCCTAAGGTACATATTAATCTGTTTAAAGTATTTCAAGCATTCTAGTAGTATCTTCTAATAGCTTTAAAAATGTGTTGCAGGCCTAGAAGTATGTTAATATCAGGTGTATTTCTTCCTCATATAACAGACTCAAAGGAGAAAAAAAATTAGGTATATCTGAATTATTGTAACTGCAAACTCATATTCCAACCCCAATACTACCTTATGGATATCAAGAAGAAGGAAGCTTTCCAATAATACTCACGTGAACTTCAACTTAAGTCATAGTAAAAGTAGTTTTGACTATCACACATACAGAACAATCAAATTAATTATCACAGCAAGGTGTAAAGTGAAATTGGAGACTCTAAATAAAAGGCACACATGTTTAAGAGACATGTATGTTTATAGTTTATTTAGAAAGAAAAAAAGTTTTAGAAAGTTAAATATAGCATCTCAATACCAACCAGCTCCACCTATTTCTCTCATCTATGAAATGTTCAGAACCACAAAGGTTTTGCTGCCAGCTTCAAGTAGAATTGAGTCCTAAGAGAAAGGCAACTTTTAATGGCAAGTTCAGTGCAATTTAATGGTGTGTGAATTTTAAATAAAGCAAAGTGAGAGAATATCAGCACAGCTTAATGCTACAGACTGTGGGAGCAGATTTGTGGTTGTACTTTGCATCTTTATTTTCCAGGTATACCAGCTGCATCAGTGCAAGAGATTTCAGATTGACTTCATAAGCCTACTTATTTTCCAAGTCCAATAAGGAAGGTTGTAAACTCCCAGGGTAAGCCCTTTGAACTCCTAGCATGCTCTGGTCTCCTTTACCTTCTCAAGTGTTAGTACTTTAATCAAGCAAGATTATATAATAACAACTAGCAAAACAACTCCCTTTTTTTCTGTCTATACTGTCTCTTGTAAAGATACCCATATCTTTTTAACTTAGCTGGCTATATAGATCAATATTGCTACAGAGGCATACAGGTCAGCATAGTTGCAAAAAAACCCTCCTTGAAAAACCACATAAATTCTCAGCTGCTAGCCTGTGGTGAGCTCCTGGAGTAGCTGGGCTAACCAGTTAAAGTCTGTCTGAAGTGACTGCTGAGTAGACGTGCCCTGTGTCATTACAGACAGGATGGAAGTATGAAGAACATGTGAATGGTAAATGCAATGGTGGAACTTTATAAATAACCTAAAGATGCTGTTATTCATTGATCATTATAAAAGGCCAGAAGATGTTAGGTTTCCAAATTCCAATAAAAACTAAAAGAAGCTGCGTAGCTAATACTACTGCAAAATCCTATTTCTGAATTTTATACAGAATTATTAAGTAGTTCAAAGATGTAAGAACAACTTAAATCTTGAAGATAACTTGAGAAATTTCTACCAAGTCTCACCTTTGTCAGCAGAGCTGTTATGTGCCAAGACCTGTGTTGTGTGGCTTTATATTGAATGTTGTTACCACTTTCTTAGAATCTCTTGTTTGGTTTTTTTTTT
>VYZV01007246.1:160577-187052 GCA_013401275.1 Pandion haliaetus | reverse complement strand
CAGCTCCCTCAGTACTCTTGGATGGATCCCAGCTGGTTCCATAGCCTTGTGAGTGTCCAGATGGTGTAGCAGGTCACTAACTACTTCCTCCTGGATTATGGGGGCTATATTCTGCTCTCCTTGCCTTCCAGATCAGGGGGCAGAGTACCGTGAGGATAGCAGGTCTCACTATTAAAGACTGAGGCAAAGAAGGTGTTAAGTACCTCAGCCTTTTCCTCATCTCTGGTGAAGATCTGCTTTCCAGAGCCTTCGTGGCCTGAGATGATCGGAAAAGTGCTGCAGATTTGCAAGCACCCATCACGGGTTCAGAAATGATGTGTGAATGGTACAAAGACTGTATTCAGGTTTGCCTCTGTGGCAATGCTGAACTTAGCTGCTGTGGCTGGTGTGACATTTAATCTGAAGTCTAATGCAGACCACAGAACCTGGCCCACTAGGTGCTAAGCTTAAATTTATACTTGTACTGCCTAGAGACTTAGTGTGTCTAACAAACTAACCTAGTAAAAACTTGCAGCAGACACTTCTGGAAACTTCAGGTGCTCTGCGCTGTGAATAACTCTTTTTCTTCATAGGCAGAATTCATAGGCAGAATTTCATGTTTCTTTGTCCCTTATGAACCAAGAAAATAGTACTTTTAACACACATCAGAAGCCCTCAGACACCAACATTACCTGCCAAATCTGTTGCAAATGAAGTACATTTTTAAAACTGAGAATCCAGATCTGAGAGGCACAAGTGTGGAAATGTGAGGAATAACAGATCCATTTATATCCAGGAGTGCTGCTCGTTCTCTCACTCACTCGGCAAGTGGCACGTCCTTCCCTCTGCCTCTCAGGCCTGGGCATTTTGTTGAGGTGACCATGGGAAGCTGGGTTTGCTGTAAGTGCTGCAGAGAGAAAGCACAGGAAGGGACTTATTTTGTACTTGCTAGAGTTTATGCACCTTTTTGGGCTCTTCAAGATAACAACTTTTCTATTTTTTGTCATTCATTAATGTACTGTTTGTACCTTCAGGTGGTGAAAAGCATCTTTACTGTGAATGACAAAGGAATATATTGCTTTATACAATTTTTGCCCTGCTGTAGAAGGCCATGCAAAGTTGCAGGAAAAGGGAGAATCAGTGTGTTTATTCTGGAGTTCGATTTATCAGAAAGCTATATGTGTTTATGTGTATACCTGGAATGTGTTGGTGCACATGAATCATTAATTTTTATATATGTATACAGATGCACGCACACGCACACTCACATGAACCACTAATAATAAATCAAATTGTCAAATAGACAGAAGGGGGGAGCAAAGTTTCAAACACCCGGACTTCAAATTGCCTGAGAGGCTTGGGATTTTCAGAAGTGTGTGAAGAGATGGGATTTAAGGCTGCTATGGGTCTTACAGAAGAGCACAAAGGGAAAAAAAGAAGTCATCTCCTCCCTATGTGGGCATCACAGCCCTTTGTGAAGCCCTGTATGTAGGTTTGCAGTCCTTCTCTGGCATGTATGGGAGAAATGTGAGTGCACTAGCCTACAGCCAGGGTGTAGTAGGGGATCAGGCGCTTGACAGCATTGTATTGTGCATGGCACGTATTCTACATGGCAGATTGTCACGCAAGTAAATGCTGACAGATTCACTTTATACTCCCTCCCAGTTTCTTCATTCCCCTCTAGAGTCTGAGCCAGATGTGCTGGCAGTGCTTATGGGAGAGAGGAGGCTGAGATGCTTCATGCTGATGCTGTCTGTGGGTTTGGGGCCTGCCTTTCCCATGAATCTTAATAAAGGTTCCAGAAAGCTTCGTTTCCAGGCTTTTGACAGGCTAGTGCCAGTCCAGAAGCAACGGGGGAGCACGCTGTGCATACTTGCATACAGCAGCCCTGCTGGGTTTTCACTATTAATTGTCCTCTCATGTGCCTTCATATTCTACAGGGAAAAAAATAGTCTCTCTGTGCTGAAAAGAGAGGCTTCGGAGAAAGTGGAGTCGGCACTGTTCTCCTTTGCAAAGACTTGCTCTTTCAGGGTGTATGCTTTAAGAAAAGAGGCATATTAGACATAACACTGAATTTGATGTGTTTAAATTACCTGGCAAGCACCACGAATTTCTGCTTTTGCTGATTATTGATCTGTCACCATCATCCAGTTCTCATTTCATTGATCATGTTGTGTTGATGATGTTTACACTGCAGAGGGAATGCCATTTCCTTCTGCCCCACATGGTGGTCACTTGGAGCATTAATTTCCCCTCATACTTCAGAGGGTCACTGGCATTGCACTGGTGTTGAGAAAATGGGAGTGAAAGGATCTTCTTGCCTGCTCCTCTCTCATACACTTCATTGACTCATCAGCTCTGGCTGCATGCACTACAGCTATCTGCAGAGTGATTTGCAGGAGATATTGCTTCTGAAATTGCTGACTTAGCGAGCCTTGAAAAGAAGGCCAGAACAGAGGGCATTTGGGCTGATGGATGGTTATAGAGGTACCTTAAATACTATTTAAAAAAAAAGCAGGAAAAAAAAAAAAAAAAGCAGTGAACTGGCATGCTGGAACATGGTTCTGCCCCTTCTCTGGAGCTGCTTTGGCTTTCCCGGCCAGCACACTGAATCACTATTCTGAGGCTTTAAAAAATCAGTCAGAAAATTGGATCTGTTTTCTCATGGTTTGAATGACTTTGCTCCTTTTCTAGAAAAAAAGAAAAAAAAGAAAAAAGCATAAAAACCCACCGCATTTCCAAACATCATGTAAGATGTTAACTATGTGAATCCTCTTATAGTAACGTAACATTTGAAACAATGTATTATTTCAAAAACATACTTTCTTTAGCTCTACCATACTGAAAATAGAAGTAGCCAAAACATGTATTGACCTCAGTATTGGGAATCTGGGATTTCTAATGCTTTTCCAATAAATACAAGAATCATAGGCCTTGAAATTCAGACTGCAAGATTATTTACAGTTTCAAGCTAGAAGCATGATCTTCCCTTCTGTTATGGTATGTAGGAAGAGGGATAGTCCTGGAGTGTTTATTGTGAGGAGAGCTGTGACTGCAGGAAACTCTTTCATTTTACTATTCTCATTAGATTAGTGTTAAGTTCATAAAAAACTGGGAAGAATTATAGAAAAATTATTCCCATGGCCAAACCCTTCCTTTCCAAATAACAGGTGGATTATGAAATCTGAAAAAAAATCGGTCTTCTTTATCAATAAAACTCCTTAGGAGGCATTTGGGCATGTGCCCCGCATCCAGGATAGTATGATACAAAATTAGCTCTAAACGAATAAGATTGACACTGGAAACAAGATGATTAGTTTGGGAATTGGCTGTTCTAAAAAAATAGTTATTGAAGATAATTTAAAAATATATTGGAAACACAACTGTAAAAGGCCAAATGCTTTAAAATAGTGTTTTGGATTTCATCACTGTAAACTTATGAGCTGGACACTCAAAAGTAAACTATGTTTTCATTACGTGAGCCTTTGTCGTAAGGATGTCAGTGGATGAGAAATTGAGGCTGGTGTTATGAAAGAATTTACTTACTGACCTCGCTAAATATTTTGGAGAACCTTGAGTGTCCTCACTGTCTTTATATAGCTGAACCACACAGAATAGGGTATGCACATTTGGGTTTTACAATCAGTAAATACTGCAGAGTTCCCACATGATTCCTTCCTGCTGTGTTTCCTGTGTGGAGGGTAGCAGAGATCAGATGAGGATTGTGTGTGCTGAACATGCAGGGGGACTGGGGAGCAGCAGCAGACTTTTTGGGAGCCAGGTTGAAGGGGCAATTTTGTACGTGGTGCCACTGGAGACTACAGACCTCCCCAAACAAATCACCATGCACTCTAGCTGTGAAAACAGGAAGGTTTTTCTATGAGCTTGAATTATTACATGGCAGGGGGGAATCTATTGTGCTCCTGATGATATGATGAAAATGTCTTTCTCTAAATGACTGAGCCTTTATATTGTTTCATAGAGGCAGAGCAGGCAAGTGCAGAGTTGAACTTTGATGAGAGACTACTAGGCAGTCCACAGTTACTGTAAATTTTAGGCACATTGACAGAACTAACTAAATGGGATTGCAAAGAAAAATGCCAAGGATGAAATGTCTAGCTGCCTGTCACTCTCGCCTTCCCTACATAGGAGAAGTGGCATCACTGGAGTGGAAACCATTTAAAATTTCTTCCTTACTATTTTGGGAACACTTTTGTTGAAATCATGGGCTTTTACCATTATAGAAACTTAGGAATTGCCATATCAGAATAGATGTAGCATCCATTAAGTCTTCTGATTTCCGAATCCTATAGACCAGGCTTTAAGATCATATAGGAAGACAATAATTGCCATCCTGAACAAAACTCTGAGCCATCTAGTCAGGGTTTCCAGTGTCACACACTTCAGAGGATGGGAAAATAATGTGTCACTGGGCAGCTGTGACAGGATCTGCACACAGAGCTTCATTCCAGCTTCTTGCTCTGTGTCCCAGGTGCCCATGGTGAACTAAAGTTAGAAAGATTTCTAGATCCCTCTAGGTACACACAGATTTATTAATCCCGGCCCTCCTTTTGTGTATCCTAACAAATACATGGTTTAACTGCTGAGATGTTTGCATGGGTGTTTGCTGGCTATAACGGACGCAGGCCAAGGTGGACAGCATCTTGAGCTGGCTTGGTATACCTGTATTCTGGTCTTAAAGGGGAGCACTCCAAAACATCACCAAGACTTTTACTAACACAACTGAAAGAATTGAGAAATAGGTAAAAATTTAAACTGCCACTTGAACAAGATTAAATAATGGCTTGTAAACAAACTTGCTCGTGCTCTCTGGTCCTTGCAGAATGGGTCCTTTTCTCCAGGCTTCCTTGACTAAGCAGCTTTCAAGGACTTTCTGGGTTGAAACAATCTCCACACAGCCTCCTCTGCACCCCAGGAGAGTCTCTCTCTGTCCATTGCTGCTGAGGTCTGGCTGTGCATCTCCTCTCTTTGAGTCTCCTGGGGTACGCACCTTGGTAAAACAGCCAAGCCAATCTGTCAATGCCTCTCCTTTTCCCCTCTATTTCCCTTGTTTTGGTACCACAAGCCTATAGTGAATTGATCCAGGGAGCCAAACCAGGAGAAAACTGACCCAACAACAACAAAAAGTATTTTTTCAGCAAGTTTAGCTCTCTGAACCAGCCCACTAAAGGTCAGATGGGTGTCAATGCCTCTCAAGGGATATCTGGAGTGGTGCTGGAGTGGAGATGCCTGTTCTTGGTAGATCATCTCATATCTGTTGCAAAACTACAGCCTCCAGGAGTAGTTGGAGGCTGGCTGACCACTGTCTGTCCTTTCGCAGCTGTCATAGCCTTCCTCCCGCCCCAGGCATTGAGCTGCTCTTGAAGAAGGGTATGGCTTCCCCGGGACCCTAGGGTGTGCAGCCTTCCCTGAGCACAGCATCCAGGACGTGTCAAACCAGCAGCCATCCTCCTGGTTCCTACATGATCATTGAACTGTGCACAAATAGAACAGATTTACATCCGTTGTGTAGGCTTGTCTCTACTATGTTTTAACCTTTTCCTTGCAGTTATCATCTTGTCCTCCATTACAGCCAGAACACAGCATTAAAGCACTGTGATTACATGGGTGCTACATCAAAAGTCACAACAACAAAATGCAATTTGCAGTCAGCTCTAGCTGCGGTGTGTGCATTCAGGGTGTCTATTCTTCCTTATATTTGTTTTTGAATGTTTAGCCACAATCCTTAGTGATTAACACAAATTTCTGCTAAAAAGGAGAAATAGGAAAAAATTCAGAATAAATTTGCCTCAGTGTACGATTCTTACTCCAATGAATTACTATTATGCTGCAGACAGCAGTAATAACAAGCAAACGATACAGTAGTATTGTAATGCTGATGATTATTGTTCGTTTCTGTTCACCAAAACAAAGAAAATCAAAAAATTGCCCGCTGTCTTCAAACCTGCCTCATATCAAATCCCCTGGGCTTCATTCCCGACCTGCACCTGCCTGACATCAGCACGGGCCATTGATTTCCATGAGGAAACACTCAATTTGCACCAGTGCCCATGACTGAAAAAAACAGGTCCCGGCTTTTTACGAGATTCGGCATACTGTCTTGAAATCAGACAAAATTAGCCAGAATTTGTGAATTGGTTATTCTTTGCCTGCTGAAACAAGGCAACGTCTGCAAGCACTGCTTTGAGAATCTGTTCTTTTTGTCTGAGAACAGATGTCTGGGAGGGATTTTGGCAGGACCCACTCTGTCAAACAGTCCGGCTTTGACAGTTACTTGCTTGAGGGACGGCTGAAATGCAAAGTATTTCTGATCAGAATATCATATTCATCTGGAAGTTAATTACTGTGTCTGCCTTGGTATAAATAATTAATTATGCAAAACCCACACAGCTGTGGCTGGACAGAGTTAAGTGACTTGCTGTCAATGTCTCACGGTTCTAGAAAGGATGAAGGGATTTAGAAAATAAGCTCTTTAACTCTTGGGCCATGCTATTGTGGTAGCCCCTTACTGATCAGATGAGAATATGATTACCACTGAGCATGCTTTTTTACAAAAGGACATTTCCCAGTTTAGCCTGTTTGGGCCCCAGTAATAATCTCTTCTCAATGCTGTGGCTGTGTCAAGCTAAGAAGCCAAAACACATTGATTTTTTTGGGGGAAATGGATTTGCAAAGCCTCTTTGACTGCACAGTCATGCTCAGAGCAATCATCATCCAAAGCAACATTTGCATCCGAGTGTGTGTGCGTGCGTATGAGAGTGAGTGAAGAGTGAAGGCACATGGGTGCAATAATCAACCTGTCTCATTTTATAGCCGACAAAGGTAAAGAGAAGGCCAAGTTTACAGAAATTATGAATATTGTTGACAGCAGCAGTCCAGTAACTGATCATGTGAACAAAGGACGGGCTCATGGGTTCACTCATTGTCAAATAAACAGCATTACTGGAAGGAGAGGGTAGAGAAACAAGTCTTGCTATGAGGCCCTTTATGGTATGTCGTCTCCAGGAGATCATGGATTTTAAATGTACAAATAGAAGCATCAGCCCAGACTAATTTGTGATAAGTGGTTTTCTTCATGTAGCTCTGATTTGCCAAAACATTTTTGCCTGCAGCACTAGTAAATGAAACTTAAAAAGAAAAGCTTGGTAAATGTGTCAAATACCTTGGTGTAGGCAAACACTACTGAAATTACTGCAGTAAAATAAACTGCTACAACCCAGAGGACATATTTTGTGCCTACAAAGGATCAAATCACACTACAGTTCATCAGGATGAGTATAGATCTCAACACATATTTTATTCTTTCCTTTAAGTAATGCAAAGCTGTGTAAGCAACTATCTAGTCAAATGAGCAGGGAGGGAAAAAAAAGTCTGTGAAAGCACTAGATGTAGAAAATACTTATCTGTGAATCTTTCCAGGGCTTTGGCTGTGAATCTCCTGCACTGAGCTTTGCTATCCTTGTTTCCTTACTGTATTATTAAAATGAACTGCATTTTGTATAGAACTTTTCATCTTCCAAGGCTACTAAAATATATTACAAAGCAGTGAATAGTAGAGTTGAGTGTAAGCAAGTGCAGATGCAATTATGTACTTAGCTGTAATTCATAGATAGCCTTGGACATTGTAACATGTGCAAAGTAAAAGGTAGTAGGAAAATGTCTTATCCTTTAAACTAAGTGTTACAGGCCTCCCACCTACCAGGGTATTGCAGACAGATATATCAGGACATTGGCTCAAATGAAGCAAAATGCTTTTTTGTAGGGTATCACTTTCCCTGTGTGCTGGATGCAGCATAAGCACTGGATTTGAGTTTGTGTTCTTGCCACAGAAATTCAAACTATGGCCTTCTCTGCACAAGGATACGGTCAAACAAGTGGCAGTAACATTTGGCTTATTTCTCCAGCAAGAATCAAGGCTCCAGTTGAACGTCCATGCACCGTCTTGTGATCCTCCGTGCCATTTAATTGGTAACATGCACCCTGGCACAGCTTTGGCCCTGCCAGATAGTGCTCTTCCAGTTCAGGTAATCACCCTGAGCCAAGAACTTTTCCTAACAGGCAGTATTGATGAGGTTGTCCAGGTTTCTAGAAGAAACCTGTCTAGCTGTGTGGTACTTGTCTTTGGGGTGAGAGGATGGGCAAGGCTTGGGAGCAGTCCTAGTCCTGCTGAAGCCAGTGGAAGTTCAGCTACTGACTTCAGTGTAAGCGTGAGTGGCTATCAGTAAATAAATTCTACTATTGAACAGAAATGCTTGTATGTACATTGTCTTTAGCTTAAGAATTCAAATACAAGCATTATCAAAAGTTGTGATAAAGCTTAGAGGAGGCATATGACCTCTGCCAAAGGTTGCATGCCTGAAGAAAAAGTGCTAGCATTGCTTTAATGCTGCCAAAATTGCACCTTAAAAACACATAATTTTTTACATTGAAGGACTCCCTTTCTGAGCAAACCTGATGTGTCTGCACGCTGTCAGTTCTGACAATGGCAACACCTCAAATCCCTGGAAGCATTGTTCAGCAGTCATCTTCTAATTTATTTTAAATGTCACTGGAAATTACTAGTAAGGGGTACAGGAAAACAAGAAAGAAAAACTGAACACAAATATTCCAAAATACAGTCATGGAAAGATTCTTCTTGTTTCAAAAAGATGATCCCTAAATTCCTTTAGGGAATAACAAAAATAAGAAGGGGAGGATTGGAAGGAATCATTTTATTATCTGCCAAAACATGTCCAGAAGCCATGTTGGCCTCAGTTTGGCACTGGTGGCAAGCATTGCTAACAAAGGATCTCAGCGCAAGATTATCTTGGAAAGCAGTTTTTTATCCACAGTTTTCTTGAATCCTAGTAACCTGGTTGTTGTATTGGGTCTGTCTGAGACAGAGCTGATTTTCCCTATAGCAGCCCTCATAGTTCTGTGCTCTGTATTGGCAGCTAGAAAGGTGTTGGTAAGTAACACACCAGTGTTCTGGCTACTGCTGAGCAGTGCTCGCACAGCATCAAGGCTGGCCCTCCAACATTCCCCCATCACCGGTAGTCTGTGGTATGGGCAAGATCCTGGGAGGGGACACAGCCAGGACAGCTGCCCCAGACTGACCAAAGGGATGTTCCATACCATATGACGTCTGCTCAGCAATAAAAGCAAAGAGAAAGGAGGAGGAGGACAGTCATTACATTTGCCTTCCAGAACAACTGCTACACGTACTGAAGCCCTACTTCAGCCAAGATCAACCCACCACAGTCCTTTTTGGCGCCCAATGTGGGACATGAAGTATTCTAGATAAGGATAGTAACTGGGAGAAGTAATGGGCAAAACAGGGACTGAACACAGCTAGAGAGTGAAAAGTGGAATGATCATGGGGAATTTCTGTTGTTGTAATTGTGCTGAAGGGACAAGGGGTGGACTGTGTGTAAATTGTCCACTTTCATTTGGTGTTGTGATGATGTTGTTTTGATTTTGGTGTGGGGAATTCTTTTTTGTGGATATGAGTGAAGTTTGTGAAGATGTGTGATGGATTTTAATGATATTTCTTAAATATGTCATTCACAGAGGCGAAGGGTGGAATATATTGAGTTTGGGTGGCAAGGTTGTGGTTAGCGGGGGGGCTACAGAGGTGGCTTCTGTAAGAAGCTGCTAGAAGCTTCCCCTATGTCTGATAGAGCCAATGCCAGCTGGCTCCAAGACAGACCCGCCGCTGGCCAAGGCCGAGCAAATCAGCGATAGTGGTAGTGCCTCTGGGTTAATGTATTTAAAAAGGGGACACCTCCCCCCCAAACAGTGAGAACCACAGCAGCCAGAGAGAAGAGTGAGAATATGTATGAGAAACAACCCTGCAGACACCCAGGTCAGTGAAGAAGGAGGGGGAGGATGTGCTCCAGATGCCGGAGCAGAGATTCCCCTGCAGCCCCTGGTGAAGACCATGGTGAGGCAGGCTGTCCCCCTGCAGCCCATGGAGGTCCACAGTGGAGCAGATATCCACCTGCAGCCCATGGAGGTCCCCACACCGGAGCAGGTGGGTGCCCGAAGGAGGCTGTGACCCCATGGGAAGCCTGTGCTGGAGCAGACTCCTGGCAGGACCTGCGGATCTGTGGAGAGAGGAGCCCACGCTGGAGCAGGTCTGCTGGCAGGACTTGTGACCCCATGGGGGACCCACGCTGGAGCAGTTTGTGCCTGAAGGACTGCAGCCCGTGGAAGGGACCCACGCTGGAGAAGTTCGTGAAGAACTGCAGCCTGTGGGAAGGATTCACACTGGAGAAGTTCATGGAGAACTGTCTCCTGTGGGAGGGATCCATGGTGGAGCAGGGGATGAGTGTAAGGAGTCCTCCCCTGGAGGAGGAAGGAGAGGCAGAGACAATGTGTGGCGAGCTGACCCCAACCCCCATTCCCCGTCCCCCTGTGCAGCTGTGGGGGAGGAGGGAGAGAACTCCTGATTAAAGCTGAGCCCAGGAATAAGGGAAGGGTGAGGGGAAGGTGTTTTTAAGGTTTGGTTTTATTTCTCACTATCCTACTCTGATTTGATTGGTAATAAATTAAACTAATTTCCCCAAGTCGAGTCTGTTTTGCCTGTGGCAGTAATTGGTGAGTGATCTCTCCCTGTCCTTATCTCAACCCACGAGCCTTTTGTTATATTTTCTCTCCCCTGTCCAGCTGAGGAGGAGGGGTGATAGAGTGGCTTTGGTGGGCACCTGGTGTCCACCCAGGGTCAACCCACCACACTGGTGGTTCCTGAGATTCTCATACTCTAGGCAGATTCCACTAAGTTTTGTCACCCCACGCCAGGGTACATACCAGGATATTCAACTTTGCTGGCACCACTCAGCCCATTCATTTTTCTCCCTTTCCCCCATTCAGTCTGTTCACGCCTTTCTTTGTGTACTCATGCCTATTTATCTTCTTTCACCCATCCCTAGGCAGAGTTCTCCCACCATTCCTTCCCCTCGGGGGAGTGCCTTACCACCACCTCTTTGTCCTCATCTCCTCCCTGGTTCAGTCCTTCTGCTGCTGCAGACCAGCCATGCATGCCTAGCACCATCCATCATCCATGCACACTCAGGAATGCTAGACCTGCCTTCTTTGATATTAATGTTTAAATTACACCATCCTGACATCCTCCTAATTGAATCAGCACTTGTCCCCTGTATTCAGATCTCACCCAGCTACATTTGTAACAAAGACTGTATAGATAGATATGAAGAAAGGGTGGGTTACATTGGCAGGTACTGCTATGGGTTTTCTTTTTTCTCATTCTATATAATTGAAGAAAACATGAAGTGTATTTCGGTGTTAAACATGTCTATCCATACATGCATGTAGAGATCTCTCTCTTTCATTTATATATATATATTTTTTTTTTTTTTTTTTGGGTGTTCATTACTTCCAGAAAGGCATTTATACAGTCGGTAACAGTACTCTTATCCTTTAGTTAAAAAATTTTAATAAAAGAATTGAGAAACTAAGAGTATTTGGAGCCTTAAGTTACTGATGAGTTGGCATTTCTGCAGTTTCCAGCTTCAGCACTTAAATCCTCTCCATCTCTCACAGTAGACATCTTAGTTGTTTTGTGGAACTGAGTTACAAGTTCAAGTTCCCCATTTATACATGATTTAAATAACAAGGTTGTGAGGCTAAACTAAATCTTCTGACTTACTGAAATCCTATGACCATAAGGCTGTATAAACACCTAGCCAAATAAAAATGAACAGTAGATACACAATTCAGTTCTTACATCCTCTCTAATCTGGGGTACAATTTTAGCAGCTTATCTAGAGTAATTTAGCCATTTCTAAAGCTATATCCCATTTTACTCCTTTCTTTCTGCTATGTGTTTAAGCCTAGGGGCAAAATGTGTTATCAGTGTCTGGGGATGAAGCTCACACAGTTGCACTGGGCACAAATGCAAATCTTACTGAGACAACAGACTTGTCTTGCCACTTGAAGGGGTCTCCACTTGCCCGTAATTGTATGAAAACCCTGCTGGTTTTGCTACAGGATTTGGGATGAGGCTGCTTTTTCTCCATGTATTTTAAATCCTTGCATGTTTCCTAGTATGCTCTCAGGTCCTTTGGGATAAGAAAGTATAACAATTCATGTTCAGTTCCCATGGGCCTCTGTTCATGTTTTTTCCCTCAGGCCTTGACCTGTGGAGGACTTTACCTCACCTACCTCTGACTCTAAGGGAAATGTTCTTAAATTTGCAGACATCTGCTTCTGTAATGCAGCAGAGCAGTAGGGTCCTTGGAATGATACTGTACATGCATGCAGGCAGATGTATGCTAGAAACAAGTATCTTTCCTAAAGTTACGAGGGATGAATCTGCCTCAATATCCTTAAGAACAAGTCCTGGGAAATCCTTTCAGTCAGGTCCCCTCACCCTGGCACAGGATCTGAAGCTTGTGTGTAACAGTCTGGGACCTCACGAATACCTACGTATTTCAGGAAGATTACCTTCTCTTTCCAGGAGCTTCTGATAAAGTGACTTCAGCATGTAATACATTATTAGCAGAGAAGAAACACTGTGCCTTCCCCATTATAAACCTCTGCTCACAACTCCCAGCAGGAGCAAGGCAGGTCACTGAGTCACTATTAACCAATAGCTGACAGCTAATTGATTTTACACTTGTGTATCAGTGCTTGCAAACCATAATTTAAAAGCTAATTTGCTTCATACTTCTAATATCAGAGGCAGTTTTGTATCCTGTTCTACAAAACCTGAGCTCATCACAGTCCATCATTTTTACTGCTGTTGGCCCCAAAACCGGTCTTTTGTAAATTCATACCCTGTAACACTCTTATCTCTTAGCCCAAATGCAAGAAATAACCCTCCAGCACCAGTTGTCTCATGGAGACATCAAGGGAGAGTTTTCAAAACTGAAGCCACTTTAGGGTAGTTTTAATGAGGCCGTGTTTGCTAAAGCATGACTGACAGAAATAATAAGTTAGCATTTATGAGGGAACCCTCAGAAATTGAGCTACAGCAGGCAAAAAGCCAGCAGAAATTGTTGTGCTGTTGAAATGTCTCCTAAAATAGCTCTCCTAGCTCAGCCTAATGCAATTAAAGTTACCGATGTACATAATATGAAAACTGGGAGTTCTTCCTGTTAATAACCACTGTGTAACTGAGGTAATCCATTTCATTAATTTAATACACACTTTCATATCCCTTGATAATACACATATAATTAAAGTGATAGGCTTTGCATTCCAATATGAAAGTTTGCAAGGGGCAGTTCTATAAAAACAAGGCATCTTGCTTAATCATTGCTCAATGTCATTTTGGTTTGCACTTTTTTTTTTAAATAAAGTATCAGTAGTAAATTCAGAACAAATTGATATTTGTACTGGTCAACTTTATCAGTAAGCAAGCATGTTCCCCAGTGAAGATGAATTTTCAGGAAAACCATAAGTGATTGTAAAAGGTGTGGCTGATGTGGCTAAAAATACACATTGCAGTTGGAAAAAGGTCCATATTTAATTTAATATTTAATATTATGGTGATGTAAATACACTAAAAAGTTTGACACTCTTTTTTTCAGAGTGTTGATCTGGATTTATTGCAAGATGATTGTTATTTTGTATTTCTCAAAACCTTTGACCAGAACTTAAAATGATATAAAAGCCAAGAGGATAGATTTTGAGTAGAGATACGAAAGATATCTAAAGGAACAGTGAAGCTGAAGAAATTATGTTTAAAACTTCAGGAGATTAAGTGGTTGATTAGAAAATTATAGAATTGAGGGACAGTACTGCTAAGTTTTCAGAAAAGAGGGAAAATACAATGTTCATTTATCCATAATATTTCATGTTTTATATATATGCAAATATGTAATTTAAACAGAGATACAAGACTTGTGAACTTGTATGGATAGGGCAAGGAAAAAGAAGTAATACCTGAGCATGTTGAGAGATGAATGTAACAATAGTAAGATAAATGTGTAATTGTTATGAAAATAAAAGGGAAAAATGGACATTCAGGAAAGCTAAATATTCATGGAACTAAATGAGTCAAATATTTAATTGTTAGAGAGGAAATAGATATGCCACGATTCAGAAGCCATGATAACATTAGACTGTATAGGTTTTAGTTTGTGATGATATAACATGATTGTACAGTGTGGCAAGACCTTACATTGCTCATCAAGCAACAATATTCCCTTGAAAAGATGAGTGTACCTGAAAGCTAAGCTCATTCCTATACCATCTTTGCAAATGAATAGGAGCTTTTAGTATATATTTTTAATAACTTCCTTCCCCACAGCTGTGTTGAGAAGTAAAAATGCAGTTTGTTCTTTGTGGTTGTTCACCAGCAATGAGCCTTATCAACAGCTTCTGAATAGCTGTGTGGAAAAACTTAGATGTTAATGGAAGTATTAAGATATGTAATATATTTAAAGGTAAACTGATATAAGTTCTCCTGTAATACCAAACATTTAAGGATCTAGTAGCAGAGAAATGCCTATGGCTGTGTTTGTGGCCGCCTGCTTTCTGTTCAGAGTACTGGCAAAGAAACATCCACACACCAAGGCCAGGCTCTGTTCATCCAGCGCTTGCATACGTTGCCTCACCTGAGTGATTTGGCAGACCCTTTTTTACTCCTTCTTCTTTCAGGGTATTGAAAATTGTATTTTGGCATAAATGAAGTAGGAAGTCCCCTCCCCTACTACTTCCTCCCCTCCAGTTCTTTCCAAATTTTGACTTTTGCTTTTGAGAGTATGAGGTTACAAATGCCTTCTGTGTGGCTGTCTGTGCACCCTGACAGAAATGCCCTGAGGAGGGGGACCTGTGACAGAGCTGATGCTTGCAGGTACGGGGAAAGCAGCCCAGGGCACTGGCACCCCCGGGGAGCAACATACTAACTCCTGGGGAGTTGCAGGGGTGAAGCACATGCCTGAGTTTAAGTAGGAGTTGAGCAGGACCTTTTGTTTTACAGTGTTAGACTTACCTGGAAGTAAGTGGAAAGTTTCATTTCCACTTACTTTTTCAGGTGCTGTTGTCCATTCACCCCTCTTAATGCTAATTTGGTTTTTCATTGCCTTTGATGTACTTGTTGCAGAGAAAAGCTTATGAATGTGGCAAGTAAGCAGCTTAAAAGCTCAAAACAAAACTAGAAGTAAAAGAATATCCTGAGTTGGAAGGTACCCACAAGAATCATCGAGTCCGACTCCTTATGCCACATAGGGCAACCTAAAAATGAAACCACATAACTAATAGCATTGTCCAGGTGCTTCTTGAACACCAACAGGCTTGGGGTCATGACCACTTCCCTGGGGAGCTTGTTCCAGTGCTTGATCACTCTCTCAGTGAAGAACATTTTCCTAATATCCAATCTGAAGTTCCTGATGCAGCTTTAAGCCTTTCTCTTGTATCCTTTTAAGCCTTTCTCTTGTATCCTATAACCAGATACCTGACAGAAGAAATCAGCACCTCCCTCTCATGAGAAAGTCATAGACAACATTTAGGTCACCCCTCAGTCTCCTCTTTTCTAAGCTGAACAAACTTCAGATCCTCAGCCACTCCTCATAAAACATGCCCTATTGTCTTTTCATGATCTCTGTTGCCCTCCTTTGGATATTCTAATATTTTTATATCCTTATATTGTGTAGTCCAAAACTGCACACAGTACTTGAGGTGAGGCTGCACCAATACTGAGTGTATTGGGACAATCACTTCTTTCAACCAGTTAGCTATACTGTGCTTAATGCATCCCACAATACTGTTGGGCCTTTTGGCTGCCAGGGCACGTTGTTCACTCATATTGAGCTTACAATCATCCAAAATCCCCAGATCCTTTTCTGCAGGGCTGCACTCCAGCCTCTTGTCTCTGAATCTATACGTACATCCAGATTACACCATCCCAGGTGCAGAATCTGGCATTTATTCTTGTTAAATTTCATATAGCCAGTGATTTTCCTGTGCTTTAACCTATCAAGATCTCTCTGTAAGGCATCTCTACCCTTGAGGGAATCAACAGCTCCTCCTAATTTAGTATCATCAGCAAATTTACTTAGTGTGCACACAACTCCTGTGTCCAGGTCATTGATAAAAACATTGAAAAGAACTGGCCCTATAATTGAGCCCTGGGGAACACCAGTAGTGACTGGCTGGCAGCCTGATGTTACCCCATTTACAACAACAATTTTAGTCCAACTTTTCAGCCAATCGTCCACCCATCATATTTGGTACATTTCTAGCTGTATGCTGGACATTTTGCCCAGAAGGGTACTGTGAGAGACAGCGTCCAAAGCTTTCCTAAAATAAAAAAAAACAAAACCACCTTCACATCTAATGCCTTGGTGTGTTTTATTCCATCTCCTGATTCATATGATTTTTCTAGTGTTTTAACCCCAGCAAAATCAAGATTCAGTCAGGGTTCTTAAGACAACCTGTTACCTTCACCAATTAGTGCATAACAGGGTAAAAAATTTATGAGGTAGGAACTAGATCTGTATTCAGTCAGCTCATTAACTGATATCATTATCAAACTGATACAGGAACCATTAAAAATGTATTGGATGTAAATAGCTTTCAATCTATATTCAGTTGGCTGGATTTACACCAGTAGTGCTAATATATACTCTAAGCCATCTGTTCCTTTAATGAATACTAGTAACTATCCACACAATTCTTACTTTCATGAACACAAATTTGGCATAATAATTAAGAACATGTAAAGCATAGAAAAACAAAAGCATAGAAATGAAAACTTAAGGTACTTAGATATGAACATACATTTGCTGTCTCTTAGACATATAGTTCTCATCAACAGGCAAGTCCTCCTGGATCATAAACTGCCTGTTAGAACCCTACCTTGGCTCCAGGAGAGGCCAACCTTGCAGTATGCTCCACTCTAAAGCAGAAGAGTCTAAAGCACTATTTACTTCTACCACACCCCTGAAAATCTGCCAGCCACTGCAGCTGTCATCTGAGATGGGGTATGTGAGGTTGTGAATCAGGCTGAAAAAGGGAGGAGGGAATGGACCTTCCTAAACCAGTAATTCCTTGCCCTGGTGCCCAGCAGCAGCAGGAAGAACAAGCCTACTCCTCAGCTGTCTTCTGTCCCAGCTCCATCTCTCCTTCTTCCCAGGGCTGCTCTTAGTTGGGATGCATGCTCACAAGAAGGCAAATTTCTGTTTCATCTAAACCACTAGGAAGGATCAACCTTGTTCCAGGTCCCCTTCCCTACATTTACATGAGTATAAAGAGAAGTCTCCCCTTTATTCCCACTCTGTACAAAGAAAAACAAACAAAACAAAACAAAACAAAACAACAAAACACCTGGAAGAAATCTGAAAAAGCAAATCCAAACCCAGCAAATCTCACATCTGGTGAAAAAGAGACACCAGGAAAAGCCCTGAGCAGTCAGAGTTTGGCCTGCTATTTAAATACAGACTGCATGTTATATTTTTTTGTGGGTAAAAAAAGATCATTGTGTTATTTCATGCAGCTGGCCTTCTTCCACTTCCACTGGCAGGGAGCAGTTTAAACTTGCCCATGTGTAGATCTCTTTGCAACTCCTGAACAGTGTCATTACTGTGAACCCAAATTATTGTTTCACTTGAATGAAAATAATTCACTTCTGCAAGGTTTTTCTGTTACCGTTGTTTTAAAGGCCACGTGCTGTTTGGCTGTCAGGTGTTGTTTTTCCACACAGTGCTACTTACTGTGTAACACAAAACAGGTGCAGTCTTAGGGGTGCACAAACTGACAGCATACATGGGAATTTATTCATTTTGTAGGGAAAAGTACAAAAAGCTGTACTTTGCATGTCCAAGTAAGGAATCGATAAAATGACTGCTTGCAAACTCTGCAGTTTCAATGGACAGAGATAAAGATGAGAAAAAGTTTCTGAAAATTGCATTTTAAACATTTTGGTACAATTAAAGCCTGACTTTCTATCCTTCTTCTCTTCAGACATGAACTTTCCCTATCTTGATGGGAGATACATCAATAAGCTGCACCTAGGACACCACTAGATTTATCAGTATTAAAATAAATATTGCTGCTATAAGTGTAGGAGTTGACTGCATGTTAAGATCTGGCTTTAACTGTCAGTTGCTCTGTGCACAGGATCTATATTCTGGGTCAGACCTATGGTCCCTTGAAGTGGCCAGTGATAAATAGCAGAGGAATCCTGTAGCTAGGAAATGTGGAATAATCCTTCTCACTTAGATTTTTGTTTTGTCTTGAATAGCTAAATGGTGACATATTCTGAAACAGGCAAATTTATCCTTTAAAAAATGTATGTCTTAAACTTCTATTTTCATTTCTCAATTCTCCTAGATACTTTATTTCAATAATTTCCTGTTATTGTGAGTTCTATTGCTTAATTACCTGGTGATAATTATAAATGATTACTGAGAGATGAAAGCATGGAAAAGAGTTAGAAAATATACACAAATAGAACTGCCAGAAATGCCAAAAACTGTTCTGAATTTCTCAAAGAGAGAATTATAGATCAGGCATGATCCATGGTATTTGTTATCTCACAATAAAGAAGTAAATGCCAGTCTTAAGTAATGATGAGTTCTCTTATTTTTAAGTAAGTCCAAAATGTTTTTAGGTATCACATGTCAAAGATACTGTGCACATGGAGAAAGTGGCCATCTGAGCAGCTGAGTCACCATGCAGGAGCCACACACAAGTCAGAGCCTCTGTGGCCCTACCTCAGAAGCAAGTACAGTTGCCCCTAGAAGATCAAGGCTATCTTTCTTCTCACAAAAGCTTGTGAGAAAGCAGGGGCAAGGCAACCAACACCAAAACAGGGCAATGATACTTAATAAAAGAATCAAACAGAATGTCTTTGTAAATAGGCAGATCTACTGGACTTCTTTCAGAAATAAAGGTCTGAATCTAATTCACAGCATCTGCTTCTTTATTTTGCTAAAATGATGGAAAATGTGTTACAAAAAGCAGTGAGCTTCTGAAGACATCTGGTTGCAAGTTCAGTCCATCAATATTCTCTGTTAGCCATAATACTTTGCCCTGTTTGATTCAGCAAGGGTCTCTCACTACCTAATTAGACTGTTTGGAAGTGATGCAGAACTTCCTTTCCCCACTTCATCTTCCGAACCCCATCAGTGCTGTTGGCATCCTGATTGCCGCCACCTCCCTTTCGAGTTCATTTCAGCCTGGAAGATGCTCCCTGCTGTGCATGTTGGGTGGTCCCCAGGGAAGACACAATCTTCCCCTCTTTCAGGATGGCTTGCCCCATCCCAGAGTGTGCTATTAAGCATAAGGTAAGAGCAGCTTTATCTTTGTGGCCCAGCCACAGCCTTTGTAGGAACATAATAAGACTTTAAACCAAATAGACCCAATAGAGTCTGCCACACAAACAAGCTTGTGATGACAGAATGTCACTTCTCTGGCCATGTTCTGGTGAGCCACCTGGGATGAGCGTGTGGCTTCAACCCATTTCTGAATATTGCCTCTAGTTTGTTTATAGAGGCAGGCACAGACACAGTGTTCATTGGTTTTCGCTCCTGGAACACATAGGAAGCAGCTCACCTTTCTCCTGGAAAAAGCTAAAGCAATCTTCAGTGATCTTTCATATAAGGCAAGGTCTTAGAGAGCACAGACAATCATCATGGAGCAACTGGTTTGTACTAACCCCTTTGTGTCTAAGGCAGCAACCAATGGCTCCTACAATGTTTTGCTGTATGCTCCTTAGCATCTACTGCAGTGTTTCATCATGCACTGAGATGTGTGCTCTGGGGAGGCCCAAAGAACTGGTAAAAATGAAGGAAGAAATGTACAGCCCAAGGCTGGAACAAATGAGGAGATAGAAGGCTGGAGTCGTGGCAAGAGAAAAGAGTAGTGAGGAAGCATTTTGTGGGTGCTGGTGTTGGTAAGGAAGGGTGGGTTAATAGGAGGATGCATTAGTTGTATGTCCTGGTGTCAGGGCTTGCAAGTGGGAAGTGGGATGTATGGCAAATGGGTAAGAGGAGTAAGGAACTGGGGAAACTGGGTGTCTGAAGAAGGTCTGGTGCATGGCTGAGGTTTCCATTTTGACTAAGCAGGATGAGCAGGAGAAGGTGGGAGAGTTACAGGTAGAGATCAGGAGTGGAGTGGGCTCCTAAGTGTCAGGACAGTACAAATTGTCTTGTCTTGATTTGTTTTGTTTTGTTTCTAATAAAGGCCTTTCCTCTAAATCATTCCTGGCTCATCAGTCTGACTTTCTGCTTAGAACTCAGGCCTGAAAATTTCAACTCTGCAAAGAGATCTTAGAGTCACATATTTCTCTGAAATCAGCAGCTCAGAGTGCAGCTTCAGCCAAAAAAGGCCAACTCAATGCTGAGCATCATGAGGTTGAGTATTAAGAACAAGGCAGAAGGCACCATTTTGCAGCTATACAAAAACTTGGTGTGCAGCTCTGGCCACTGCACCTCAAAAGGAATGTGATGGGGTTCAAAAAGACACAGGGACAGCTAAACTTGTCAAGGGAATGAAGCAGCTGCCTTGTGAGGAGAAACTGAAACACTCAGGACTTGTCAGTCTGGACAGCAGAAAGAAGGCTGCATGGGGGATATGAAAAAGTTTACAGAGTCACAAAGTCAATGGACAAGCTGAATGAACCATTACTTAAGTCCTCACTGCATGAGCTAGGTGACACTCAATAAAACTAGAAAGGGGTCATTTAAAATAGGTAAAAGAAAGTGTGTCTTTACACACTAGGTAGAGAAGTTTTGGAATTTGTTGCTACAGGAGGTTGTAAGGCAAATAGTAATGGCAGGGCCAAGGAGGGTTTAGAAGGATTTACGGACACCAGGTTCAGAAATGGATGCTAAAAGAACTAAGAAGGGTTGTATGCTCTAATTTCCCTAAACCAGCACTTTGAGATGCTGGGGCAATACGGGAGGAACAGAGTGCAAAATATGGCCAGGCCCATGTGCTCTCCTTATATATCATGTCCTACTGCCACTGAATGAATATTATGCAAGATGAACCATTGGTGTTACCTAGTAGGACATACATTCTGTTCTTATTTTCTTATTTCTTCTTCTTTAAATTTCTCTTTAAGTGCTTATATTTTTCCCTGTGTATTATATGAAGACTCTAAGCCCATCAGCTGTCAATAAGGGCTCCAGTAAGGCATGCACTACATCACAGAAAACAAACATTAGTCTTGGATCATACATGAAGCATACTAGAGTATGACTCCCAGAGTGCAATGAATATAATCATGCTTAGCTGCAGCAAAGGTACACATTAAATATAATATTCACATATAAGCTGTTTGTAGGTATTTTTGCACCTGCATTTGTTATCCATCTTGTCTGTTAGCCTATTCTCTTACTATCACTCATATGGATTTTGAATTATTATCTCACACTGGCTAGCATGTAGCAAAGGCAGGTTAAATTATACCCAGAGTTTTAGTGTTTGTCAGTCATGTAATTATATCCAGACCTACTTTACAAAGGGGAAATCATGCTTAACCAACCTGATAACCTTCTGCAATGAAGTGACTAGCTTGGTGGAAGATGGGAGAGCAGTGGATGCTGTTTACCTTGACTTTAGCAAGACTTCTGACACCATCTCCATAACATCCTCATAGACAAGCTGACAAAGTATGGGTTAGGTAGGTGGACAGTGAGGTGGATTGAAAACTGGCTGAGCAGCCAGGCCCAGAGGGCTGTGATCAGTGGCACAAAGTCTAGCTGGAGACAAGTCAGTAGTGGTGACCAGAGGTCAATACTGGGGCCACTCCTGTTTAACCTTTTCATTAATGACGTGGATGCTGGGACATATATCACCCTCAGAAAGTTCACAGATGTTACAAAACTGTGAGGAGTGGTCAATACACCAGATGGTTGTGTTGCCATTCAGAGGGCCCTTGACAAGCTGGGGAGTTGGGCTGAGAGAAGTCTAATGAAGTTGAATATGTGGTGCAAAGCCCTGTGCCTGGGGAGGAATAAACCATACACCTGTAAACACTGGGGGATGACCAGCTGTAAAACTTCTCTGCAGAGAAGTACCTCGAGGTCCTGGTGGACAGCAAGCTGACCATGAGTCAACAATGTGCTCTCACAGCAGAGGAGGCTAACAACATCCTGGGCTGCATTAGGCAGAGCTTTGCGAGCTGGTCAGGGGAGGTGATCCTTCCCCTCCTCAGCACCGTTGAGATGGATCTGGAGAGTTGTGTCCAGTTCTGGGCTCCTCAATACAAGAGAGAGATGGACATACTGGAATAAGCCCAATGAAGGGCCATGAAGATGATGAATGGACTGGAACTTTGTTCATGCAAAGATAGGCTGAGAGAGCTGGGTCTATTCATCTTGGAGAAGAGGAGGCTCGGGGGGTTCTTACTAAGTTGTAGACATACCTGATGGGAGAGAATGAATATTAGGGACCTTCTCAGTAGAGCCTACTGGCAGGACAAGAGGCAATAAGCACAAATTAGAACACATCACATTCCATCTCAGCACAAGAAAACATTTTTTTACTGTGAGGGTGATTGAACACTGGAACAGGTTGCCCAGAGACATTCTGAATGTCTCTATCTGCGAAGATAACCAAAACCTGCTGGATATGGTCCTGCAACCTGCCCCACCTGACTCTTCTTGAGCAGGGCAGTTGGACTAGATGATCTCAAGAGGTCCTTGCAAACCTCAACCATTCTGTGATTCTATGAATGTATAGCAAGCACCTATTTGTTCTGTAATCTGTTCTGTACTAATGCTTTTTGGATTTTATTAATTTCCTTTTAAAGTGAAACAGAGAATTCAAGAATTCAGTGAAAACTGGTCATGAGAAAAATAAATGTGAGTAAGAAAGGAAAGTGTGACTGAATCCTGCTTGTCAATAAATAAGAAATAACATCTTTAAACAAGCATCCTTGGACTAGTAACTGTGCAGGTGATTGGCCTGGTTACTAGGTAGTCCACGGGAAGGAAGTCCATAGTTAGATGATGTTCAGATGCTTTTTTTTCCCTAGACTGTTTCCTTTCCAGGTAGTACTTGTAGTAAGGCTCTTTTCACACACAGTGAAGCTTATAGAGAGGGATAGATGACAGAAAAAATGAAGTTCAAATGACTTGTTTCAGAATTGTAGCAGTACTCTAATTCAGTATGAAAAAGAATTATAGTGTCCTGGCAGATAGATCATTCCAGTCACATCCGATCACCAGGGAATCAATTGCATAATCAAAGACCTTATTCATTTTCTCTGGCATTTAACCACAGCCATCCACTGGACTCACCCTATGAAACCCATTAGGAAATACACAGACACAATTGCATATTACTATTATACAAGCATATATAATCTCCAGTGTTTCAGACTTTTCTAGGAGTAAGTTCCTTTAAATGCATTTTCCTTAAAAACACAAGGATCAAAATCTGGAATTTTACACACTCCGATATCTTATTTTGATTTTCAAAGGGGTTTGATTCACGATGGGTCAAAACTTACTCGGAATTAGCTAAAGTTAATCCTGTCCTCAGCTGTCTGCCCTATACCTCTCCCAGAGGTCTAGGCTCACATACCAAAAAGACAGCTCCTGAATCAGCAGTTCTGAATTGCCATTGTTTTCAATGGAATATTAAATAAAAAAAAGGCATTGCAGTTCCTTATTTATTTTGTGGAAGTTATAATTTGGTGGCTGCTATGCAGGCATCTGAGCTGGAGGGGAAATGTGGTGGGCAGCTGGAAAAAGGATATGCTAGGTCCTTCCCAAGGTATACCATTCCTGCCTGTAAATCAGAGTCTGAAGTCAATGCTGAATGAAAGCTAGCAGGAGGACAAAATGAACAGCATGTCACAAAAAAAAGTCAAGCTGTACTCTGAATAAATAGGTGTCTGTAGTTTGGCCGTGGTGCAAGAGACATGTTTTGGAGAAGACAGTTCCCTATTGGAAATAGGTGCTATGTCAAATCACATTCAGTTCTGAGCAGAAAGGTTGAGCAAAGAGAGAAAACGAATAATCCGTAAAGTTTTATCATATTACTTTTAATTGGAGAAAATGAGCTTGGAAGAATTTGCTGCTTCTTTTTCTACCTAGGCAAAGCTTATTATTGTTTGCAATCACTGAATAATGGATTCTGTTTTCCGATGTTGTCTCGAGAAGTGTTTTGATTTGATGTATGCTTGCATGATTTAAACCCTGGACTCTGTCAGGCTATGATAAAAGCTGCCATCACCTCACCAGGAATTTCCTGTAATGTATAAACACTTGACTTCACGCTAACCTTCCCTCCTGCCTCTCCCACATCCTTGCATGCATATCAATGACTGCTGAAAAGGGCACTGCTGTGTACCAAGTCCTAGTCAACAGCCCAAATTGATCAAGGCCTAAGGATTACTGCAGCACTGACTGCTAATCAATACATATTGAGTGCAATCCCCTGCTCTAAATTCAACGGGGTTAATAAGTGCCTACAGAAAACAATGGTCTGAAACACAATCTCCCATTCAGTGAGGGAGCAGAGGAAGAAATGTTTGCTTCAGCAGCTGCAGATAAAACCTGTGGGAGGCAAAGCTTTAGCTTTTACCCAAATTTGGCCTGAAGCATTCTTGATTTGCTAAGTGTGCTGTGCATTAGAGACAGCTTTGCTGCTGACAAGAGAAATACCACATATGATGACATGTTTCTGAGCTCCTGAAAGTCTTTGTTTGATCTCTGTTACTCAGAGATGGCATGTGAAGCTCCTTATGGTTCCATCTATTAGACCTTTGGTTTTGCCTTTTATGCTTCGTATGCAAGACTAAGCACATGCAGGATGGAGGAAAGGAATTCAATTTAATAGCTGGCCAAATGCCCTTTTCTCTTTTAAATAGGCAGTGATGCTATCTTGAGATGAAAGGTGACACTTAAACAGAGAAGCAAAACTGCTTATAAAAGGTCTGAATTTCTAATAACTTTGCTTGATGGCAAAAAGCGAAGCCAGTCCCATCCCCCAGTTTTACATGATTTACGGAGTGAACTTTTAGTACAATTTAAGATCCTGGGTGAAAAACCTAGTGCTGAGAGACAGTGTGCCAAACTATCTGACTAAGCTGGGGTAGTCAGCCAAGTTCACTATCTGCTAGCTGATGATGAATGGTGACATCTCAGTGCTTGTTCAACATCTGTCTGCCTACTTCACTTCTAATTGCACACCTGTGGATAACTGGGAAGAGGGGAACACTAGATTTCACCAGAGCAGTGTAACATGACCTATGCATGAGTGTGAGGGATTGGGTAGGTATGTCTATGCTGGTTATTCAAACACACCTTCAATGATGTCTGGCTCGCTACAGGTGGGCATGCCCAGTTCAGGATTATTGGCTGTCTAAACCTCTTTGTGGTAACACATGAGGGTATGCTTTTGCTCGACACTGTGGTTTTACCAAATTACTCAGTGGGAGGAGTCAACAGAAATGCTGCTTCTTATCAAGCAGAAGAGCTGCTAACAGATTATGGAATATGAAGATAGGTGTACCATGACAGGTCTTCCACAGTTACCAGTCTTCTCCAGATTAAAACAAATATATCACACTATCTGCTGATGCATGTAATTTCACACAACAGTTTAAAGCAGAGAAACAACTTTTATTTATTTTCCTTTAGAGCCGTCTGTCATTTTCCTTTTCTGTTATTTTGCCTGTTTTTTATAATTTGATAGGAATTCAGTTAATGCTACTTTTAAACGACAACTTCTGTATTACTTAGGTAGAAATCCATTCCCCTGTGTTGGCCTAAAACTAGAGAACACACTTAGTATTTCTTTATTTTTGTTGTGCTGTACTTTTTCCACCAGTGTAGTAGCAGTACCAGTCTCAAAATACAGGCAAGGGAAATGTGTAGTGTGAAATGGGGTTTGCTAAAACAAGACCCTCTATTATCTGTTACAAAATCATGGGAAACAGGGTAAAGGGACTTCAAGAGGTAATTTAGTACCCTCCCCTTCACCTCTTATGCTTTTCATCTCGTCCCTTTCCTTCAGCCTTTTACCCTTTCCTTTTTTACCTGTTAACTCTTTCTTTATTTTCTTTGTCTGATCCTCTGCTGTGTCTTATTTAAGCTTTGGGCTGTACATATCAAAACAGGCACACAAGAAATCCTGGCTCACAGAGGTACCCTCTCTGACTGTAATGGTAGCAGACAACTGTGTCTCTAGTTTGTAAATTAATGGGGAGACAGGCTTCAGCTATGCTTTATTCCCAATGGATAATCCTTGCTGTGGAGTTACAGCAACATGGAGCTACAATAAAACAATGATGACAGATTTATAATACCCATTTTAAGACTTTTGGTTTGCCAGTATAACTCTGAGTCTGTAAGAACACAGTTGTGTACTATGGGGAATTGGGGCCTTTGTATCCCAAGACAAATGACTTCCAAATTGGAACACAGCTATGGAATCAGGCTCCATTGTGAGGGTTAATTTTGTTTCACTCAGAAATAATTATTGCTGGCTTATCTAAAGTAGCAGAAGCTTGGAACAGGAGAGTACTTCACTCCTCCTGGCACAAAGACAGTTGTGATAATGTAAGTTATA